>JBBPQV010000409.1:0-22176 GCA_038092675.1 Boletus rufocinnamomeus
CCCAGATTGCTGTCATATGTACATACTCCCCTCCAGCAAATTCTTTTTTTGCCACCTTGGCACTTTTTTTTTTTTGTACCCATCTGAAATATAAAAGGTCTGCTTTCCCATTGCTTTTCCTTGTCGCATTTTGATGTCACAAAGCTCTGTGTCTGCTAAATGTGCGCAGCCTGCTCTGATGGCTGATGACAAGAAATGCTGCTGTGAAAAACACAAGGCGTTGGCACTGGATGTCACAGTGGCCAAGAAAGCATATGCACAAATGGCTATTGACATCGCAAACAAGCATGGCCAGTGAGTCACTTCAGCACCTCCTGCTGCTAACCGCTTTCCCCTGTTGTTAGGTCGGTGAAGTGGACTCAGACTCAACTTTTCATGAAGAACTCGATGGAGCATCCCTGCCATCATGTCAGCACCTGGAATGCATTCCTCAGGGCTCAGCTTCATTAGACAAACTCAGGTGATTTTGTCCCTTTATCCCTTGGTCTTATGGCTCACTATGTAACTACAGGTCACAAAGCCAGGCAGCATGTCAAGCTCACAAAATATGTGGCCGAAAACAAGGAAAATTTACTAACAAAATATAAACAGCTTTCCCCTGCCAAACAGGTGGAAATTGTCAACAATGTCCAGACTTCACATGAACAACAGACAGTGACTCAAGTGCGTGCAAATCTGAAGGCCATCAGCAACATGATCAGCACTGCTTTTGTGACCATGGACCATGAGGTAAAAATTCATAGTCATATAAAATTGTTAATTAACTCATGGCAACTAGTGGACTTCCCTATGCGCAAAAACAGGCATTGAGGGATTTTACATTGCGGTCCATGGATCCATCGACAACCTGTCTGCACCAAAGTTTTTCTTCTCTGCCAAAGCCAAGAAGTTTGTCAAGACAGTTTTGAATGTCGATCCAGCTCAGCTTGCCCTCTGATGCAAGTCTTGGGTAGTCAGTGGCATGGGTATGTTTCATTGCATGTCCACTCATTCACTCACTGAAACAATCTTCAGACATTCCTGCTGCAACTAACCGCCAATGGCCACTGAATAAACTCATTTCCGACTGTCACACACACATTCAAGAGGAACTCGGTGAGTTGGATTTGGTCATGTTTGTTACAGGATGCTGACATAATCCATCTAGACTTCATTCTTACCGAGATGAAAGTTAAGCAAAAGGTTCTCATGAACTATACCAATTACAAGCACAACATTGTTGAATGTTATTCCACAGCACTGACAGGCTGGCCATTTGATGGGCCAATCAAGAATCCAGGCAAGTTGGGTGGTAGAGCAGCACTCAAGAAGCTGTTGAATGCCCTCAAGTCAGAAAAATGTAAATGGGTGAAGTTGAAGCCCAGTGAGCTTGAGGCATGGGTTGCTAGCAACAAGGCATGTCAAGCTTGTGGTGAACAAGTGTACAGACCATGTAAGCGCCACTGGGTCTCAACTGAGGAGGGCAGTAGCAGTGATAGCAGCTCGGAATGAAATAGGACTTAGATTTTGTCAAGTTATTACTACAAAGATAATGATGACAACATTGGCTAGTTTGTCATACTGCAGATACTTTAGGACATCAAATAACAATTCAGCATGAATTGGCGAAAGATGCAAGCATATTCAATCAAGTCAATTAATCATCTTCTGGAAGATTAGCATACCAGGTCACATGAATAGGAATAACCAACACAACAAGACACTTGGGGGGAGTGAGGAACAGGGAGCAAGGGACTGAATACCATGAAGTGAGAGGCTATTTGAAGGTGAGGCGATAACAATGATGTAATACATAAAGTGAAGGTCAAGCTTACATTGTGAAGGGCACACAGAGTTTTCATGAGAGGTTTCTGAAGGTGAAGCAATGACAATGATGTAATAAAGTGGAGGTCAAGCTTATGTTGTGAATGGCACATAGGGTTTTCACCATCACCTGGATGCTAAGCAAAGATGGCCAGCGACATGTTTGATGATAAAGTTCTAGACACTGCAGCCATGGTCAGCAAAGTTGGCAAACAACCAATGGTGCCATGGTTTTGTTGATTATATTGTAGGTGTGTCTGAGTATCATGATGGCGAAGGACATGTTGATTGGGATAAGGCATAAGTACACTCCAATGTGAAACGACCTTCATGCATGTCTGAGTGGTAGAGGTGAAGTACTGTATTGTGAAAACAACCTGGTTGTCATCCTCAGGGTAAGGAGAGTTGTCTGCAAATTTGCTGAGCTGCACAGCAGCTTCCACAGGTTCTTTTGCCATTTCATTGTAGTGGGGTGGTAGGCTGGATGAAGGGATGTCTCATAAGTGACACACAAACCAGCTGTATTTAATCGAACTCATGCCCATGCACACGGACCACTAAGACCAAGGGACCTGGTAGACTCGGGGACAGGAAGGTGCATGTTGAAGAAAGCAAACTGGCTGCATGAAGGGGGCAGGAACGAGTGGAACACCTTGAGAATGATGGCATCAAGCTGTTTGAATGCCCATGCGGGTCAACGGAGACAGATACATGCAATGAAAGGGTTGAAAAAAGGGTCCATCATGGAAGAGAAAGATCAGAATAACAGAAATCCTTCACCATCACTGTTACGGTTTTACCTGCAACACTGGGACTCCAACCAAGGACACTACTCTTCTTCAAGAGATCTTGAAGACAATGAATGAGTCAAGGCCAATGTCAGTGACGATGATGATGAGAGAGATAGCATGGAAGCGAGTATACGATGACCACCTGGTTGAAGGAACCGAAGAGTCTACCGAAGATCTCTTGTTGAGTAGAGAACCAAGGGTATGAATGAGTATATTCAGGTTAGAGAGATGTTCAAGCTCAGCTCAAACTTATATACTAATACAGTGATTTAGGGCCGGTCTAACCTGATATGGTAATAGGAATCTAGGGCAGGGATAACTGTGTCCGAGACGCATATGTCACATGATAACCAGGAGAAACCAGAACGGGTATAGTAGGATCAAAGATTGGGTGATCTAGGATCAGCAAGGCTGTCCGGTTAAGGGCAGGCATTGGAGTCTACAATCCAGAGGCTGTATCTCGGGTGATGTCGGATCACTGAGGCAGGTATCGGGGCATGTAGGATCAATGAGGCAATGCTCGGGAGATCTCGGATCTGTGGGGTGATGAGCCACAGCCCAACCGTAGGGAGTTGGATCAGGGGATGATCCAGGGAACTTCCAGGGAAGATCCAGTCCTTGTGTCTATACAGAAACATAGATGTCCGGGGGAATGTCCAGTCACTAGGTTATATCCACAGAGTCCTTGTGATGAAAGGGAACTCATCGTCCATGGGTGAATGTCCAGTCTTGAGTCAAGAGCCCATCCTAGGCATAAGGCCAGGGATTGTCCATTACAAGGGGAAATGGTAGCTGCAAGTCTTGATTGTCAAGTACAATCTGGTAATACAATGGAAGAGCCATGAGAAGTCGAGGGGAAAGTCATGGCACCACCAGGGCACGTGGTCATGGGAGGGTCACAGGTGACACAGGTCACAAAACCATAACAATCGCCAGCAGCGACGGTGAAGATGGTGGGGGCGGGCATGATGGGAGCAATGATGAGAGGGATGATTAAAACTCCATCTGATATCTCAGTGTGCATAAATTCAAGTTGGAGTATAAACCAACATTCAGTGTCAGACCCTAAACTCAAAGTTGATGTCAGAATTTCCCAAAATGGTGAAATTTTGAGGCGGGCACAGCTGGAGACAATGATCCAGAAGGCATATAGCAATATAAATGATATATATTGAACATGGGACATATAAAACATAAGAATACAAAAAAAAGCACTGAAAAAGGACCAAAAATGAGTGGTAATTGAGAGAATGGTCATGATCACTGTGGGTAGCAGTGTGCACAGGCCATTGTGACAGTCATGTGATGGCATGACAGTGCTAGACATTAGCTGAGTGATGTTGATTGTGCTGATAGGGATCATCTATCCCACACTTATCAGTATCTAATCTACATTAGGATCACAGCTTGTGACTTATTTTTTTTCCCAGTGTGAGTTACTGCTGAGTGCTATGATAACCGCTGAAGCAGCCAAATTGTGTTCTACTCCCTAAATTAGCATAAATGTGACATTGTCACTTGTCTCTACTATGTAACATACCCAGTGACACACAGGTGGTCTCCATTTCATCACAGCTGAAGTGTGTGATGCAGCAAGGATTTTTATCATATTAAATTTCATGTTTGTCACCAGAGATGGTGCTGGATAACAAAGCAGCTGACATTGGGGGCTGAGATGAATGCAAACATGCTCTACTTGCTCAACTTCTGGCTAAGTTACAATGACTGAATAAGTAATTGCTCAACTTATCCTATATGTATATTAAAATGAATAAATATATTCTGTTACTGGATATAGACATGTTCAACAGTAAATCTAATGACATGTGACAGGGAGAAAATTCATCAGGGAGATTCATTATATCCAGAATTCCCATGGAATGGTTGTGAATGGTCCTCTGCATGTGAGGACTGTTTGGACTGTTGGAAAGACACATGATCCTCCTGAGTCATGAGACTGCCCCCTGAGTGGCATGGTTGGCTGGGGAATTTTCACTAAGGTTGAAATTTTTGGCAGGGCTGTTGTAGTGCCACAGCTGTGCAGGCCCAGGGCTGCTGCCCCTGAGGTGGGCAGTCTTAGACTGGGGTGGATAGATATGTATGCATTGTGTAGATACACAAGGGCATGAATTAATACCACACTGCCAAGTCAAGCACATGAGAACCACTATGGGCAGAGAATAGACTCAGATGTGACACTAGAGGGGATGGCAATATGAATATGCCAGTGTTGATGAGACCATGAAATGGAAAATATGAAGGAGACAAAACAAGGGGGGAATGAAAAGCAAGCTGGAAAAAAATTGGGAAGGGGGGGGGAGATGTGCTGTGGAGTGCTTGCTCACTGGCTATTGGCTTGGAGGTAGGTATTATGAGTGGTAATACCCCCCCTTCTTTTTCTCCCATCTTACCCATGGACTACCCCAGGTCGTCTCTCTGGGACAACATCATCACTTCCCTGCAGGAATATGCAGTGCAAGACACTGCATTTGAGGACAGCCTCTCTGACCTGTTCCTTCCCGACACTGACTCCTTTGATTCTATTTCTCCTGTTCTGATTTATCCTGATCTGTATTGTTCCTTTCCCCCTCCATTTCCTTCCGAGGACACTACCCCCTTCCATTACATGCCTTTTATATGCAATGTGTTTCTTACCTCATACACATGATAGTGCCTCCCCTTATGTTAACATTCAGACTCCAACTCACCTGCCCTAAATGACTCCAGGCAGTATATATATTTGGGCTCTGCCTGTATTCCTTCTTTAACTTGAACTTACACAATCTACCATGTATTTTGGAGTTCACCACTGGTGAGAGAAGCTCACCAGCTTTCTTGCTTCATTTCTTGCTTCATTATTGTCACTCTTGTGAGGGCGATCTTTGGATAACCTGCATAGGATGCTGGTCAAACTCTGCCTCACTGTTGAGCAGAGTTTAGGTTGAACTCCAACTACGCGTTGGTGTTCCATTGTTATGACAGTCGTAACAAAAGGTTCAAGTTTCTACTCATTGGCACTACTTAGCCCAACCCTCCCCACTGAATGCTGCCTGATGCAGCCACACTAGAACAACATGAGGCATATCAATCTTATGCAACTCCTTTCAGGAGACCAGCACGAGGATGACAAGGAACATCATATATCTCCACCACATCCCCCTGCACAGTCTTCTGCCTTCTCTCCCCTTCCTACCCCAGAATCTTGATGAGTGACAGAGTCTTCTCGAAGTAACCCTACCATGAGTCATCCACCCCCACCTAGGAGGAACTTGCCTGCTCTCTCTCACTCATCCTCAGTTGGTTTACACCCTCCCACCAGTCTCACCCGGTACTCTATTCCCGAAGAGGATACAGTGGGCTCTGAAGGAGGAACTTACAAGAGAATTATTCTCACTGGAGCAGATGCAGAGGCTTATCTTGCAGCTCATCCAAGACCCCCTCCCATCCCTGAACCAGACCTGGACTATCCTATAGGAGATGAAGAAGACAACAATGAAGACATGACTAAGGACATCAAAGTGGCACTCCCAGAAGACTTCTCAGGAGAAGGAAAGATGCCAACAGGTGGCTTCTAGGAATGGATGGATATTTCTCCCTCCACCCGGACCTAATGGACAGAGCAAAGGCCTTGATATTGTTGAACTGCATGCCCAATGGAAGGGGCAAAGCATTTGCAGAAGCATGGCTGATCAAACTCGCGGATCAGACCATCCCACATGGAGACAAAGATTACACCCATGTAAAGGAAGCCTTCACCACTACTTTCTCCCCCTATGATGCTGCATCACATGCACAAGTAGAGCTTGCCTTCCTCTGACAAGATCACAAGGAGGGCTTCAACAAGTACCTTGCCGAGTTCATGGTCCTCACTATCAAAGCAGGGATCAAAGAGAAAGGAGCCTTACAAGAATGGTTCCTTCGAGGACTCAATAGGGAAATCACCAAACAGCTGATGCTCACCAATATCCTCAAGACTTCTGAGAAAATCGAAGAAGTCTACAACAAGGCAGTGAAAATAGAAAGTGGCCTAGCACGGATTAGGGATATGGACCGAGTTCCTCAACTCCCACCCGAAAAAGCAGGTGGACACTCTTGCCACAATCCCAACGCCATGGATGTAAATCACCTCACTCTCTCCCTTGAAGAACAGGCTTGCTGTTTTAGGGAAGGCCTATACTTCATATGCAAGAAGAAAGGATGTTCCACTAGAAAACATCCATGGACTGGAACTCCCAGATGAAATGTCCAGACTCATACAGTCATGAGCACCCCACCAAAGAAAGACCCATTGGAGTCTTATATCAAGAGTCTGGAAACGCATTCAGACAAGGACAGGATCCTTTGAGCTCTCAAAGCTGCCTTTGAAGGAAACAGAGATGAGAAAGGGGAACTCCTCCTGGACACCAAAAAGGTATGGGGAAAAGAAGACATTAATGCTCTTGAACTAGGAACTCCTGTTCAAGAAATGCCCACTTCACATTTTTAGGAGGAAGGGATGGACCAATGTCATCTCCTTCCATCACGATTGCACCTGTATTTATTTCTGGATCAAAAAGTAATTCTATTTGCATTCCCATCTTGATCCAGAATAAACACGCAACAAAAATTGTTGGCCTAAATGTGTTAATTGACAGCGGAGCAACAGGATGCTTCCTCTTGTGATGAGTAGTCAAGGAACACAAGATTCCCCAAACCCCTCTTCCCCATCCAATCAAAGCCTGGAATGTGGATGGATCATTAAACCAAGCTGGGGACATCACCCACAAGATATCTGCTGTACTCAACATGGATGGAGTACTGGAGAAACGAACTTTCTTCATTCTGAACTGTGGAAAGGATGACTTGATACTAGGACTGCCCTGGTTACGGGCAGTAAACCCCACCATCAATTGGTCAACTGGACAAGTGACCATAAATCCTCTGCGGTATGAAAAGAGACATTTCAATCACCCCTGAGCCCTCTTTCAATGGTACTTACTAAAGTACCTGAACATTGACAAAGACACCACAATCAAGAAAGATTTGATAACATCTTTCTCCCAGAAGAAACCTATACTCCGAGTGCATATACTGAACACACAATATGACACAAAGGTCCTGGATTTCCTTGTAAGAAAAACCACATTGTCCACTACCCTTGCACAGAAGGAAGGAACTGCCACAGTGGAACTTCCCCCCCCATTCAAAGACTTCACCAATGTCTTTGAGAAGAAAGATTCCACCAAACTCCCGCCAACTAGACCTTACAACCACACCATAGACCTATGAGACACTTTCATACCACAATGAGCCAAGATGTACCCATTGTCCCCCCTGGAACAACTCACATGCAAAGAGTTCATTGACAAACATCTAGCCTCTGGGAAGATCACCCTGTCAAAATCTCCCCAGGCCTCTCTGTTCTTCTTCATGCAGAAGAAAGATGGAAAGTTGTGACCTTGCCAGGACTACAGATACCTCAATATGCATACCATCAAGAATGTGTACCCCCTCCTGCTCATCACCGATCTAGTAGATCAGATATGAGGGTCTTCCATCTTTACCAAATTCGATGTACAATGGGGATACAATAACATCCTCATTAAACCAGAAGACAGATGGAAAACAGCTTTTGTCACCTCTTTTGGTCTCTTTGAACCAATGGTCATGTTCTTTGGCATGTGCAACTCTCTGGCCACTTTTCAGGCCTTCATGGACAACTTATTCGGAGACTACACTGCAGAAGGATGGTTGATCATCTATATGGATGACCTCTTGATTCACTCCTCTGATCCTACCCTGCATGAGGAACGGACCTGAAAGGTGCTACAGAGGTTTTGAGAACATGAGATGTTCTTGAAACTGGAAAAATGCACATTTGCAGCATCAGAGGTGGACTATCTAGGACTCATCATCAACAAAGATGGAGTCAAGATGGACCCCACCAAACTACGAGCAATCAAGGAATGGCCTAAACCTTCAAACACCCAAGAAATATGTTCTTTCCTAGGGTTCTGCAACTTTTACTGGAAGTTTATCCCCTCATTCTTGGACATAGCCTGTCCCCTCCTCGATTTGACCAAGAAAGGTGCCCCCTGGGATTGGACCCCCTCTCAGGAGAAAGCATTCCTAGCACTACAAAAGGCTTTCACCATATGACCAGTACTAGCCTTCCCTAACACCTCTCGACAATTCACTCTGATGCCCAATGCATCCTTGACTGCATCAGGGGCCATCCTGATGCAACACAACTCCAATGGGGATTTGCAACCATGCAGATATCTCTCCCAGACCTTCTCTCCAGCCAAGAGAAACTATGACATCTTTGACTGAGAACTCCTCACAGTAATCCAAGGACTCAAGGATTGGAGGCAATACCTCTTAGGATTCTCCCACCTGGTAAAGGTCCTCACCGACCACAAGAACCTCACCTACTTCAAAGAACCAAGGAAATTGTCAAGATGACAAGCCAGGTGGCTCCTGTTCCTACAGGATTTCGACCTGGAATACATTGCGTTACCTGGGAGTCACATGGCCCCCGCTAATGTGTTGTTATGACAACATGAAGTGGACACCTTGGAGGACAACAAGGATGTCCAGGTACCCCCCTCAGATGTGTTTATCAAAGCAATCAATGTGGCTCTCGAAACGAAGATTTGGGACTCTTCCTCCATAGACTCCCTGGTTTTGGATGCCCTCCACAAAATGGAGGCCAAGGAACCTCTCTTCAAACAATCACACCCATCAAACTGGACCTTCTCCAATGGTCACCTCTATTTCAAGGAGTGGCCGTATGTCCCAGAATCTGCTCAGCATGACCTGGTGGTTGCTGCCCACTCCTCCCCTTCTGGGGGCCATGGTGGCCACCTTCACACCACTGCCCTCTTATCCCATGACTATTGGTGGCCAGGACTTTCCTCCTACATATGTCCAGTGGTTTGTTGTGGGTTGTGCAATTTGCCAATCTCACAAAGTGCTCACCCATCCCACTGTTTCCCCCTTCATCCCACTCCCTGTCACAACTTTGCACCCCTTTTTCCACATTTTAGTCAATCTGATCACCAATCTCCCCCCCATCGATGGGTTCGACTCTGTCATGGTTGTGGTCGACCATGGGCTTAGTAAGGGGGTAATCATTACTCCTTGTGCAAAAACCATCGACACTGCTGGGATTGCCCAGTTATTTTTCTCAAAAGTGTTCTGTTACTTCGGCCTCCACAACAAATTGATCTTAGACCATGGGCCCCGGTTCACATCAGCCTTTGCTCAAGAGCTTGCCTGCCTCTTGGAATACGACGTATCCCTCTCCACAGTGTATCACCCCCAAACTGATGGAGAAACTGAATGCTACAACCAAGAGTTGGAAACATTCCTACACATCTTTTGCGCAAACTCCCCTTGAGCCTGGTTAGAAATGCTCCCCATGGCCAAATATGCCCATAACTCTGCCATCCATTCTGTAACCAGCAAAACCCCCTTCTCCCTACTAATGGGATATGAACCATGAGCTTACCCCCCTCTGGGAAAGACCTTCCTGCCCATCCTCGAGTCCAGACTCAAATCCATCTCTCAGGCTTGCAAGGAAGCAGAAGCCACTCACAAACTCGCCCAACAACATATGAAGGAATGACAAAGATCCTCCTTCAAACTATGGAAAGTAGGAGACCAAGTATGGCTTGAGACCAAAAATCTCTGTCTCCAAACCCTCTCGAAGAAACTCTCCCCCCAATGAACTGGACCCTTCCGAATTTTGAAAGTAGTCACACCGGTGGCCTATCAGTTGGAACTCCCTTCACAACGGAAAATTCATAATGTTTTTCATGCCTCCCTCTTATCAGCATATTAGGAAACATCGGAACATGGTCCCAACTTCACCCAACCACCATTGAACCTCTTTGGAGGCGAGGAGGAATATGAAGTCAAGGCCATCATTAATCATTGGGGAAACTCGGACAAGAGGCAGTACCTTGTGCACTGGAAAGGCTATTCTGCTGCCAAACAAACATGGGAACCTGCTCACAATTTAGGAAATGCCAAGACCATCCTAAAGGAGTATAAAAGAAAGAGCAGACTCTAAATCCCTCCTTCTTAAGAACTTCCATGTTGTTCCCTTTTCTCCCCTCAGTCCCTCTGTCCACCCGCATCCACTGTCTTCCCCCTTCTGCTTGCCACCTCGTCTATGTTGCCTTTCTTGAGAATTGAGAAGCATCAGTCGCTCTTGAGAGACTACCGCTCTTCTTGTGCAACGACACCCTCATCCACCTACTCCGCCTCTATAGGCAATATACCACCATTCGATCCCTTCTCCCCTGGGCCACCTGGGACATGACAAGTTCCCATGTCAGCACCAAATACTCCTATGCTGGGCAGACTTCCAATGTCTCACCACTGGCCTCCATCAAACAAGCTGTACTCAAGATCAGGAACACCACACTCAACGCATTCCACATCAAGTGCCTTCACTACTGCATCTTCATACTCCCCCTTGCCACTGTCTTGACGTTCCTTCACCCTGTCATCTTTTCCCTTCTGGAAAAAGAGAGACAGGCATACTTTAACAATGACTCCCTTCCTCCCAATGCTAATGTCTTTGACAGAGCAGCTGACTTCTCCTGTCCTCCTCTCCCTGCAATGTTGGACAAAGCCAGAGCTCTCAATGACCTCATCTTCAGCTTAGAAGCCAAGTTGACATTGGAACCCTCGTCGACCCCAACAGCAACCCCTCCTCCAAGTCCACCCTTGTCCCCACTCACCCCACCACCCCCATACCCATCACCCCTCCTGCAGACCCAAGGTCCCCTCATCCCCTCAGATGGCATTGCCATAGAGTCCTTGTCTCTATTGGATTGCCATCCCAGACAGCCAATAACCTTCCCCCTGCTCTGGGAAACATTTCAGCAGCTGTTGAGGTTGGTCCCAGCAACCTTCTTGATGGACCTGGGGGAAGTTCATCCCCCACTCAACTCAATTCCAGTCAAGCAACTGCAGCCAACCAGCATTGTCACCCACCCCAGCTGGGTCCCCTTTCTTGCACTCCCTCCTCCACCATGCGTCATCCACCCATGATTCCCACTCACTGCTACCATTGTAGCTCCTTCGGAAACACTATGAGTATCAGTGACACAATATGTACACTTTATGGTCACTCAATGAAATAATAATTTCGCATTTGTGACATTTTGCTGGTTGCAACCATGGAGAACTTCAGCTAGCAATGTTCCACACATACTCAGATCATAGTCTATAATGTTTGTACAGCAGAAGACACATTGTGTGGTGTACAGAGATATGTTTTATAGTAAATCTCCTATACCTTTGCACACTTTCCCATGCCTCCTGTGTGTTTTATTGATTTATACAAGCTTCCACAATGGTCAGAGGATCCTGTAAAATTAATGGAAGATGGATGTACATATGTGCAAGGGACTGACAGCGTTGCGTTATGAATATATCTATTTTCCAGCCTATAATAAATTGCAGTGCAGAAAGTGCCTTATTATTTATTTATGCTGTTGTATAACACATAAAGGCACAATATAGCGGTCAGATATACTCTTATTGGTGTATATATGCCTTCTAGATATGCCAAATATGTCCACAGTCAAGGGAGGAAGTGTGGTGAAGCAAACAACATATCTCTCATAGTTACTATTTCAGACATAACCAAATATGGTCATTTGGTAGGAGTAGTGGCGCTTTTGCAATGCTTACATAAGTGGAAGGCATGCTACTGATGTCATCATGATCTGTACCTGGGAAATTATGTCACTTATGTCAATCTAGACTTACATAAACAGATCTGATTACCTTGCTTGCAAGGTCTCAGGACATGTCAAAAGTCCCCCCTGTCTCACCGAGACAACATATGCAAATATTGCATCAGAGTGACGTGGAGTGGAAATTTAAGGGGTGTTGATGCTGGCGAAAATTTTAAGGGGTGGTGAGGACGAGCATTAAGTGTTTCATTGCTCATGTCCTCGAATTCATTTGACTGTGCTGTCTTTTTTTCACCTGTTGTGTATGCAAGAGGACTATTCCATCCCAGCTCTGACCTCAAAATAGTGGGTTGCGAACTTGTGGAGGCACTTAGAAATGTTGATGGAAGATTGATCTTTGATGTGGGCAAGGTGGTCTCTCTGGAAGGCTATCTTGTTGAGGAAATCACATATGATTTCGACACCAACCCTCCTTGTTTCATTGCATTGTGGCATGATCAGGCCACTGTCTATGAAGAGGACAAGGTTGTCAAGCCGTACATTTTGATGATTCTTTCTGAGGAGGGGGAGGTCATATCATGTTTTGATGAAGCCCATTTAGCTGAACTGAGAGTCGTTGTCACAAAGTTGCGTCCATCTTGTTATCTGTTTGGAATTGTATATGACAGTTCATACTATAGGCAGATTGAAGATGAGATTTTGGATGTTAAGGAGAGAGAGTGTTTCGGACCAATGTCTAATGAAGAACTTGAAAATGTGGACGTTTTCAAACTGGGATTCATTGCACAATATCGAAGCATTTTGAGATACATTGAATCTCAAGCAGCCATGATGTAACCTTCAAATGTATTCTATGTATTTTGTGTTTCTTTCATGTGATCCCATCATCTTTTCATAGTAACATCAAGTACATGAAGATGGTCATTCTCTGATAACAAATGTTGATTGTGTCCCTTTTTGAACCATTATTCATCGAAATCACGCAAGATTCTGATGTTGTCTCGTCCATGGCTGTGGGATAAAGCAACATAAATATTGAATAGGCTGAGTCCGCCACTGGGAGGTGTTGTGATGTCTACAATGGTTGATGAAAGAGTTTGACCCTGTGCTCGATAATCTGTACACATGTATGCAGGGGTGACAGGAAGTTGAGTTTGGTGGACAGTTCTGGATGTCGAATGGTAGTTATCGTCCTTGAATTCAATGCAAAATGTTCGGTGAATTGGTTCGATAGGGACCATGTTGGCATCAAGCCCACGTAAATGAACTGCACGGGTTTTGTCAAGTTTTATGAAGACGATGGCAGGTGGATGACGAAGGTGTATAGTGGGATCTTGAGTGGGTAGAATGGGTTCATCAGCGTCAAGAATGATGTCCACAATTGTTCCTTGTGCACCATTAGACAAGTCCATATCAAGGTCAATGTTTTGTGTCACAAAAACACACATTCCGAGTGCAAGTTGGACTTCCTGTTGAAGATCACCTGTGTTGTGATTTTTGATTTTCTCATAATGTTGTTTGATTGCAAATCGTTCATGAGTGGATGGGGGAGTACCTTTGATCATGTGGCAAACAGGTGAAATGAGTAGTTGTTGTTGGGTCGCCTTACAATATTTCACAATAGAAGCATTGTTCCATTGTTCACAAACAGCATGCTGAGGTGTTACCAAGACAACGTCTTTCCATGGATCTGCGTCAAAATCTGGAATTGAGGTGGTGGGAGAAGTGAGAAGGAGAGAACGAAGAAGTTGGGAATCTTCTTGATGGAATTCTCCATACCAAAAACGATGGAGGAAATTGTTCCATTCTGGATCGGTAACACGCATTTGTTCTTTTAGAACAACCACAGTGGTAAATTCTTCATAAATCAACCTCCCGACTTGCAATGGTAGAGAATCGTGTGACAAGTCTGATGGCCAATAAAGGGCTTCTTTTGGAGAACATGCAACTGGAGGAAACTGGAAGAAATCGCCAGAAACAATGAAACTGATGCCTCCGAAAGATCGGTCTTGACTCTCATTGCCTCCTTTACCGATACTGATGTTGTTTGACATTTGTGCAAGAAATTGTTTTCCTATCATCGATATCTCATCCATCATGTTATACTCAACATCTTTCCACAGTGTTTCAAGTTTGCCTTTCGAAGCTGCACTGATGTTTGACGTTCGGTGAGTCATCATGGTGGCGGAGTGACATGTTTGACCATCAATAAGAGAAGCTGCAATGCCTGATTGTATATTAAAGAAATGTTATGAACTAACGATGTCGAAAGGTAAGTTGAGATGCTTACCTATGTATGCTGTCTTTTTTAAACAATGTCCAATGCCTCTGTTGTTGAAATACTGCGATATGGACTGTAGCAATGCAGATTTACCGGTGCTGCCTTCGCCATGGATTATCATGCATAACGGAGGAACAGGACATCCAGCCAAACTACGGTTGACATGCCAGATTATGATCTCGTATGCACGTAATTGGTCCTCATTCAGTAAGTGCACATCGATGGATTTCAAAGATGAATCTCTGTGAGGAAACTCCCAGTCCATCTGAGGTCGTGATTCAGAGATCAATTGAAAAGGTTCCACATGAGTGTCCATATTTGATAAACTGAGTTGTGTTGAAGAACAATCGTCGGGGGAAAGGAGATCCGGTTGAGTATGCCATTCATTCAGAATTGTCATATCTTGTTCTCGAATGTTCCGAAACATGTGGAATGGTCTCAATGAAGTTGATCTTGAATATTCTTCATCCACTTCAATGAAAAGTCCAATGAGTTTCCCCACTTCGACCACCAGTTCTCCATGCAGCTTTTCACAATCGATACTAGGTTCATTGAGTCCTTCATCATCATCAATCTCTTCGCCATCAAGAAAAGTCATAACAGAATTTTGTGATTGATTGTTTTCAGGTCCCTCGGCGTCATCCTCCCTATGAGAATCTGCAGCTTGTTTGCAGTGATAATAATACTGAATATTGTTCATCATCCGTATGTTTTCTTGTGGCATCATCCTTTCCATTCGTGAAAACACTTCTTGCCATGTTTCATTGTTCGCCTTTAAGTCCTCTCAAATACTACGCCAGGGTGAAAATAGAAGCAACATTGCTGCCCAATATAAATCTTGATTCTCCATGTCTGTTTGATGTGGGAACCAGGTGCCTATGAAATTGATCAGATTGTTATGCTGTTCAGGACAGATAACTCTGCGAGTTGTTCGATGTGATGGATGACCTGACATATAAGAAACGTGAGTATGACGAGGGCGACCGGAAATAGCATTTTCCTGTGATGGTTCTCGAATGCATTCCTTGTAAGTGTTTCTGAAGAAGTGTATCAGGCTCATGTCCTTAAGCTCCTGACCCCGATATTGGTAGTCGGTTACTTGGTTTCTAACACGGATGTGATTATCTGAATTTAACTGAAATGAAACAATAGGTTCGTTTTCCTTGAGATTCCATAGCGTCATTACACCAAAAAAATTTCGACAAAGATTGGGTCTCACCTCGCTAGTAAAATTTGAACCTTCATTCACCTGAATGGATTCATGTTGCCAAGAATGAAGATCGGGAAATGATTGAAAGAGGGCCCCAATGAAACTTGACCAATAAAGATTGGTGTAGTGATGTGAGTGCATGATGTCGCCCCATTCCATAAGATATGAAATGACCATGGGACCAGATAGTTCTTGTTCGCAATTCATGGCATGTACAATGCGAAATATTAGGAGTCATTGATTATTGTGGAGATCATTTATCTGATGGTGGGGGCGTGATAACTGTTTGACGTGATACTCATAACCCTTAGTCATGACAGTGGAAACATTGTAATTCTTGCCCTGTTTCTTCATTTGATACATTGAAGCATAAAAGGTAATGTTCCATGTATCGGTTCCATTGGTTAAGAATTGCACATCATTGTTACACTGAAGATTAATCGCAAAATGAGGAATCCATGCATTCATGTATTCATATGAACATTGAATGTGCCAATTTCCTTTCTCATCGACCTCATAGTTAGAAGATGTTGGAAAAGGTGCATGTCGTTTGCACTTATATCCTCCGTTCTTACGAGGGACAGGACATCTGTGATGTTTGCATGTATGTATCTGCTTGAACTGTTTGGTAAGTTTCATTTTCCATTGAAGAAAAGCTCTTATGACTCGCACCTGTTTAGCCTGTGCAACCCGATATTCCATTTTTCGGCTCTCTTCCGCATAATGAACATCTGACATTGATGGATCAGGAGGTCGACTCCATGCAACCTCGACGTCGTTCCAAAAGTGTTCCAAATCTTCTTTACAGCGTACACCAGGAATTTCTGCATGTATATTTTCCTGCAAAAACTTGACTATCCACTGTCGAAAACTATCTGTTTTCAATGCTGCTTTGAGACCTGTCATAGTAGGAACTCCGCTGAAATATAACAGCATACGCAGATGCAAAGATCCTTGACCTTGAGATTCCACCGTGTCAAAATAGCCTGAAAACTTTCCGAAAACTCCTTCTCGGTTTGTAACAGAATATGATGAGACCTTGATACCACACAGTGTGTCAAGTACCACTTGAATCAGGAAATGGAAATACTTGGCTGCTGCATATGGATCCTGGCCAACATTACGTGCTTGCTGTTCTTTGTCTGGACCAACCACTGACGACAGTCAGTCAAGATCAATGTTCTTGCCTGCAAATATCTGAACGATGGGATCATGAAGATCACAGGGATTGATAGTGATCCATAATGAAGGAGGTCCAAGGAAAACCACTGTCGACCATAATTGCCTCCGCAGTTTGACACGAGATTGGTCAGAACCTTGGACATGACTTGCTGCTGCATAGATGTGTTTCTTAAGTAGGTGTATGTTGGGGTCACTTATCGGAAGATGTAACTCCTCTTCCTGTACTGCCTTCTTTAATACAGCATGAGAAATTGTAGAAAGTCATTGTGCTTCGTGTTCAAATGTTCGCCGTTTCATTTGAATTCATGCACTATTCAGTGCTTCGCATCATTGATGGATCCTGAACACAACAAAAATAAATGTTTGATGGACGTGAAAACAATGATCGTGATATCGAAGTGTCCAACGAACATGTTCTGTAAAATTGACCCCTCATTGACAGAGACTCTCGATTCCACCTCATCCCCAAGGAAAAAGGCATGGAAATGTCTGTTCAAAGAAATTTGATCGTTGTTCTGTTTCCTGCGCAAAATCGACTGCAGGATGAGTACTGTGATGAATCAAATAAGATGCCTCATTGTTTGTCGCTCGTAAATTTGTAACTGCAGACAGCATTAACTCATTGGCAGTGATATTTGCCAATTCTGTGCCTGTAACACCGGAGGTTTGCATTGGAATGACATCTGGATCAACTATGATTCAGATACAACAAACTTCAACTCTATGTACATTTGATACTGGATAAGACTCACCATCAATTTCCCCATGATTTTCAAACTCTTCATCTTCACAAACATATCCATCGTTTTCCTGATTAACCAAGCCTGTGTTGTCCAAATGCTTGATGATACACATCAATTCTTCTGGCACATCGTCCACCGGCAGCTCAAGCAACCTTTCTTCATCTATTTCAATGTTTCCATAATAATCCGGGTTATTCTGCTTTAGCCAACAAAGGGCTTTATGAACAACCCGTCACTGAACACGAAAAGTCAACAGGATACGATCTTTCATGAGCTGACCTTGCCCTATAAAGGTGATCGCAATCAAAGAGGTGAGAATCGCAGGTCGTCGAGGCATCAGAGTTCCTTCCACCATCGACACCACATCTTGCTGATTCAGTTCGTACATGGTCACGTTTCCCGCATCCCCCATTGCAACTGATCATGAGAAAAGGCACCACCATTTTTCTTTGGAAACAACTTGAAGACATACACCCTTTCGAAGAATTGTTTTGTAAGTAACATATTGTCAGTTTTCAAATTCATCACTCACCAAGGATACAGTAGTGAAATAAGTAGTTGCTTGGGAAACATTAAAATATCCAACTCCATAGGTATGTTTCCTATCCACAATCCATTCAATAGTGCTAACCGTGGTGGTCCCGTACGTGTGTCGCTTTCAAGATGATGCAAACAAACAGAACAGATGTCCACCGTTAATCCTGAATAGTTTCCATGAATACCTTCAGGAACTAGAAGCATGCCATCCATTAACTGCTGTGCAGAATGAACCAGTTCAGGTACAAGTTGAGCCTTGTTGGGAATGCTATTCAATTTCATTGAAACTACTTCCTCGTCCATTGGACCACATTCACATCCACAAACTGCACAGACCATTGATTGAAGGGCCTTTGTGGATGTCGCTTTGAAGAATTCAGCATAACAATGCCACTTGCATTCTTCATCTGGTTTCTTCAAAAACATGTCTCCTTCAACATATTCCCACACAACACCTTCCTCTTCCTGTCCTATCTTCCGTCTCCAAAATGATCCTTGATTTGGTGACTGAAAAGATGACATTCTTGCATCTGCTGCATGACACATCTGCTGTAAAAGGTCCAATGGTGCGTTTTGAACAACTGCCTGTAACAAGCATCTCTTGTCTGAATGCTGCATACGATTTAGACGGAACATTCCTCACACGAAGCTTAGAATTTCACGAATAGTCAATAAAGAAAGTACATGAAAGAGATTGTCGGCATCGACCTCCATCATGCAAGTACTCATTCAAGATGAAACAAGATCTCCTAAATGACTTCGTCACAACGTCAGACCAGCAAATTGAGCCATCCTGCTTAATCCGTAATGACTTCATCTTGACGTCACACCACCAAAAAACATCCTCCGTTCCTACACCCCTATCCTTTTTCCCCTTCTCCTGACCACAATGACTGACAAAAGCTCTCCTTGTATTCTTTGCACTTGTAACGCTTTGATGAAACATGGGCATTACCTTGCCAACCCCAATATTCTTCAAACCGTTCATTGGGAACAACATGGACGCAAACACCATATATACATCCAAAACCCTGTCTTAAATCTGCCCCCTGCTCCTTCTCTTGCCCCACTTTCAGTTATTGCTCATATCACTGAAGACTCTTTCTGGCTCACTTTTGATGCTGGCTGGCAAGGACCCTCTGAAATCACTCCCTCGCTCAGTGAAGCTAAAGCTACTTGTGTCAGCACATTTCCCACTCACCACAACTTACTACATGATGATTTTCAACATGCACTTGATCATGTCCATGCTCTACAGAACTTGATAGCCACCCCTGATGTTACTGTGTGACAGGAATTCATGCAGCCTGGTTCGTCACGCATGAAATTCCGCCATGTTCTTTTCGAAGTGAGTCATACTATCCACCTCACTGCCACAATGACTTATGAATACCAGCCTACCAATGACAACGATCTAGAAGGTACCCTTTCCCTTTCTCAATGGCCTGTGCATAACAATGCCGCAAGAGAGGCGATGCGTCTTATGGGAACCGCTTTAATCACACCAGCACAGTATCGACAAAAATTATGCGGCGCTCTCATGGAAATCAACTTCCACCTATCCCACATGAGCTTCAGTGCCAAAGACGTTTACACTGCAGACATCCATTTCATCCGTGTTTTACAACCCCCCTCTTCTTCCTCTGAGACTCCCAAAAGAAGGTTACCCCAAACCTTCCTTGAAACTCGTGTATAAACCTTTCATCTTATCAATATGTTCTACTTTCTTCTTCAGGTTCTACTATCTGGCTTCTTGGTTACTACATATGCTCCTCTTCTATATGTACTATTTTCTTCTTCAAGTTCAACTTTCCAGCTTTTTAGTTATATTCTTCCTCTTCTCTATTTCTCGCAAATTCATCTTTTACTAACAATTAAAAAAAATTCTTATTGTTCTTCAACTTTGGGCAGGCAGGTGGGATTTTATTACAGATACTACTACACTGTAACACCATACTTACTCCAAAACCAAATTACCACTTAAAATTTCTCCCGTGCAAGCAAGGTTTGTGCCAACTCCCTGTCAGCACTCCAAATGCAGTTACCATGTGTTATGTCACTGATTATCACATTAATGTAATGTAATCTATACTACACTTTCTAGGATTCTTTTACTATGCTTTTTTGCTACACTTTGCTACACTTTTTTGCTACACTTGACTACACTTGACTACACTTTGGTACACTGTTGGTACACTTTTGGTACACTTTTGGTACACTTTTGGTACACTTTTTCTACACTCTGGGTACACTTTTTCCTACACTTTGGTACACTTTTACTACACTTTTTGGTACACTTTTGGTACACTCTTCCTACACTTTTTCCTACACTTTGCCAGTATGCTGTTGGTACACTTTGGTACACTTTTCCTACACTTTTGGGCACACTTTTCCTACACCTTTTCATAGACTTTGGTAGACTTTTGGGTACACTTTGGTACACTTTTCCTACACTCTTTCAATAAACTTTGGTAGACTTTGTCCTACATTTTGCCACACTTTTCCTATGTGATACTCAGAGGAATGCTCTCAGATAGTGAGAGGGACACCCTCTGGCAGTGAGAGGGATGCTCTTTGGCAATAAGAGGGATGCCCTCAGCTGGTTAGAGGAATGCCCTCTGGCAATGAGAGAGATGCCCTTAGGTGGTTAGAGGGATGCCCTCAGGCAGTAAGAGGGATGCCCTCTGGCAATAAAAGGGATGCCCTCAGCTGGTTAAAGGGATGCCCTCAGGCAGTAAGAGGGATGCCCTCAGGTGGTTAGAGGGATGCCCTCAGGCAGTAAGAGGGATGCCCTCAGGCAGTGAGAGGGACATCCTCAGGTGGTTAGAGGAATGCCCTCTGGCAGTAAAAGGGATGCCCTTTGGCAGTAAGAGGGATGCCCTCAGGTTGTCAAAGGGATGTCCTCTGGTAGTAAGAGGAATGCCCTCTGGCAGTAAGAGGGATACCCTCTGGCAGGGAGAGGGACACCCTCTGACATTTGTCATCATTTGAGTATGAGTCACTTATCTCCCCCTATCACAAAGTACCACTCCCAATGTACTTTGACCATCCTATTTGCTATCAACATCCCTAGTATGTATCATTGGCACTTTCACATACCCTATCTGGTATTAAGGACCATACAGCATAAATTGTATTGGCATTGTCACCTAACCTAACCATCTCACTTCCTCCAGTACAAAAATGGAAAAAAAAAAAGGTCAGAGGGCAGCCCTCTGATAGGACCCCAGACACCCCTCCATATCAAAACATGCTCAAAACCACCAAAATAACATATTTCTATGGGGGCATCTGAGGGCATCCCAGGGCATCCCTCATGCATCAGAGGGATGCCCTCTGACCCACCAGGGCATCCCTCTTACTCAGGGCTACTTTCAGGAATGCCATAATATGACCTAAAAATAGCTTTCCAGACTATGTGAAAAAATGACCCACTGCCCTGGGAACGCCCATAGTAAAAGAAGCCTTTAGCTTCATCTTTTGATAGTAAAAGATGAAGCTAAGGGCTTCAGTTGGGGGGTAACCTGAAGTGGAAGAATGAGGGCAAGCTCCAGAAAGAGATCCAGCAGTTGAAAGCGTCACTAACCCTCATCAACCAAGGATCTTGCAGCAATCTCAATCAGGGAGAAGGAGCTGCCTCTTTGGAAGGTTTTTTTCAATGCTACAGTGAAGTGAAAAACACTTTGTCTGTTGTTCAACAACAAAGGGAGGTACTTTCGGCAAAGCTCCAACAGCTGAAGGCCTCAGTTGTGGAGGAAGAAACAGAACAATTAAACCTAGACAATTATTTACACCCAAAGTAATCAATCACGTTGTACACAGTGAATTTGTAACTATAGTTCACTGAAAACCATTGCATGTTGGAACTGACCACTAGTAGGTGTTACTTGTGTCTGGCTGGTCAGAATGTTAACTTGCCGACACGTCCCACCGG
>JBBPQV010000410.1:0-22102 GCA_038092675.1 Boletus rufocinnamomeus
GAAGCGGTTCTTGGCAGCGGCGGCAGACCGATGCACGGTGAGGAGGGAGGGGGTCAAGTTTAGGAGGTGAATCTAGTCTTGGCGGCGGCAGTCAACAAAACTGCCGAGTGAGACATGGGCGACACACCAACTCGAGGACACTGGGCGCATTGGGACGGAGCGTCCGCGGGCCTGCTTCGAGGAGGACCTCTGCATCGTCGTGGTTCGCCAAGGAGAGTTTGACCCTCTCTGAACGGACCCAACCGCCGAGACGAGTGTCCTTGTTTATGAGCACGATGGGTGTCGTCGGGAAACGTCGAGAAAGATGAAATGCAGCGGACAGGCCTGTCAGACCGCCGCCAAGGACTGCAATCGATCCAGGCATAACGACCTGGCGCTTCACTGATCCGCTTTGTGTACTGTCAGCGAGTTGCCCAAAAAAAGAAGGCGTTTCCCACCACGTATTCAACACGTCGTCGTGTTGTCTCGTGCTTCTTCCCGCCCTCCTCGTCGCAGCATGCCCCCCAAAAAATCGGCGAAAGAGTCCTCGCCAGAGCCAGCTACGCCGGTCACAAGCTCTCGTCGTGGCAGTTCCGCCGCGCTTGAAAAGCCGCCCGGGCCTCTGAGCATCCCAGTATCGGCCGAGGAACGTGACACTATCAAAGTCAACAATGCATGCTCGACCGACCTCAAGAACGCCTGTGATGATGCTCTGAAGCGGGTGTGTGTTCCTCCTATATCCTGGATAACGTCCTTTTCAACCGCAGTGCAGTACCTGTCGCGTCCGGATTTGTTTAAACAGATACACCTCCATACGGACGTGCGGCTCACACTCGGCTGGGCAGGCGTACTCGTCGCCGCAGTCACCGGTCTCTATGGTTGGAAAGTCGAATTCGAGCAGTCCAAGCCCGCAGTCTGGGCCGGTTTCATAATGCATGTGTTTCGTCAAAGCACTCGCGTCGTCCTCGCCTCTGATGTACTTTTTCTCTCTAGTTATGTCATTTTGACGTCCCTTCAAACACTCTACGCATATTTCGTAGAGGGTGATATCGTGTTTGTAGGGAGGCGCAAGACGTTTTCCAAGCGGATAGTCACCGAACGTATCACCATTTCCTCGCGTACCCTCCCCTTCTCTGCTTCCCCTCGACCATCACCTGCAAACGCACCCTCCTATTCGCTGAACATCACCTACGTGCAGTCTACGTCAGGTGGCAAGTCGCTCCTCGCCAAGAACCGCGCGCAAGGTTCCAAAGAGTACAACACGTTCTTTGACGAAAAAGGTGTCATGGTTCAAGAGGTGTTTGAAAGGTGGGTAGGAGAACTTGTGGAAGGTACCATGGAGGGTAAGGCTGCTTAGATATGCATATGGGTCTCTTTGGGTAGTATACAATATTGTAGGATGCACAATGATATCTTTGAGTTCGACTATCAGATAGTGCGTGTTTCAGAATGTTGATGTTGATTGACGTTTGATTAACGTATTCTTACGTGGTACAAACTCGGTCGACTGATAAGGGCAACGAAACTTGCATGGCAGTAAGAGTATATATATTGTACAACAAAGTACATTAGCAGCATCAAGCCGAGCGACTAACGGTACGAAGTAAGATGACTACACTATCAAAGGACATTTACACTTCCTGACTTTCAAGGCTTTGTTTCTTAGACTTGGCCGGAAGCAGCTGAAGACATAGTGAGCGGATAGTCCAACCCAACTAGGGAGAACTTACTGCTGGGTTGATAAATGGTACAACGCCTCCCTCGGAGATAATGACGTTGCCAAGCAGTTTACTCAGCCTGAAAGAGACATTAGCGGTAGAAATCAGCCAATCAATGTGACGCACTCTTCGTCATTACGAATAGCCAATTGCAAATGTCGCGGGTTGATGCGACGCTTCTTGTTATCGCGAGCAGCATTGCCGGCGAGCTCGAGGATTTCCGCAGACAGATATTCGAGCACAGCAGCAAGATAAACTACACGTAGTGCACAAGTCAGAAAATGAAACGCGGAACGAAAAAGAGAGCGACCTGGTGCACCACTGCCGATACGGTGACCGAGAGCAGATTTTCTCAGCATGCGATGGATACGGCTGACAGGGAACTGGAGGCCAGCTTTCTGAGAGCGAGAGTGGCCTTTGCCGGTTGCAGCGCTAACTTTGCCACCGAGCTTTCCACCTCTAGAAGCTTTTGCGGGCATGTTGTTGACTGGGGTGTGACTAGATGATTAGTGACTCTTGTCGACGCGGTTTTTATACCCCCGCACGCGTCAACACGACGCGTCGTGACGCGACATGGCCAAACAAACATAAACATCACGTGCGCGGTATATTAGGGGCGGCGCTTAGATGCAACTCTGTCATTGACGTCCATCGTGGTAACTAACCCGCTGCGGAGCACATCGAGAGCACTATCGCCGTCATGGCCCCCAAACCTGCCTCTACCACGGGCGGAAAAGCCCCTGCTTCTGGAACCGCGTCCAAGCAGCCCGCCAAAACCGTAGAGGGTGCCAAGGGTGCAAAGAAGACCGCAAAGACCGCCGCGCCACCAGCTGGTGGCGAGGAGAAGAAGAAGCGCCGAAAGCTCCGCAAGGAGACCTATTCGTCTTATATCTACAAAGGTGCGCACCTCGTTAGCCGGATGTTGCGTTTACTTGATCGCGATCTCCAGTTCTCAAACAAGTCCATCCTGACACTGGTATCTCGAACAAGGCCATGGCCATCTTGAATTCCTTTGTAAACGACATTTTCGAGCGTATCGCCACTGAGGCATCCAGTATGCTTGTTCATGTTTGTCGCGTTTCGTGGCTCATTTGATCCCCCACAGAACTCGCCGCTTACTCGAAAAAGTCGACCATCTCTTCCCGCGAGATTCAGACCGCCGTACGTCTGATCCTTCCGGGTGAACTCGCGAAACACGCTATCTCGGAAGGCACAAAGTCTGTTACCAAAGTCGGTGATCATCACTTACTCGGCGTACTTGTCTGCTCACACCTGTTTTAGTTTTCCAGTTCTGCCGCAAAGTGATGCATGAAAGAACGGATTTGCGTTGCATTTGTACATGTATCGTTAGCCAGCGTTTCCCGGAGTTCGTACTTTATCCAGAGTGCATGTACCATGATACATTATTCGTCAGTTATGTTGGGTATTTCTTGTTCGAATACTACTTGATGTTGGAACAGTCGGCAGGTTGCTTCTCGATTGAAGGGAGATATCTAGGCTCCGCATTGGTATGCCCGAGGCTTATGTGCCACTTGACGCCTTCATTTTTTGTTTATCGCGCTCAGGCTCGTGCCAGCTATGTTAGGGTCTCTAACACCTACGGAATGGCAGGAGCAAGATACATCCGAGTCCGAGGTCGGGCCGTGGCTTCAACATCCGTCTCAGTCGCCGGGCGGCCCGGTCCAATCAAACACCTGATCGTTCTCCCAACAGGCATGTATTTAAAACCTAGGATGAGCCAAGTCGCAGGTATCTCTACCAGCCTCGACCAATGTCCCTCACCACCTCCGCGACGAGCCTGATCTCAAAAATCGAGGTACGTCTTCTTCCCCAACACTGACCGCCGAGTCCGTTCGAAACCACACCGTGCCAATACACCCCCTTCCGGGTCTAGTTCTTCCGCGTCCCTCCACGGTGGCTTTTCGTGCGTGTCGAAACCGCAGACGGGTTCGTCGGATGGGGCGAGTCCACCCTCGAGGGACACACCGAAGCGATCGAAGGTGCCTTTGCTGACCTCGCTTCCCGTTTCGTGAACTGGGATGCAGACGGCATCGAGGACATTTGGCAGGCGGCCTACAGAGCGCGCTTTTACCGCGGTGGTCCAGTCTTGATGGTACGCGCGCGCGCATATCTCCTTTCTTAAATAACCCCACCACTGATTTGCATGGCCCGGGAAATCTGCAGTCGGCGCTCTCTGGGCTGGATATTGCGCTGTGGGATATCAAGGGTAAGAAGCTCGGCGTTCCCATCTGGCAGTTGTTGGGCGGTAAAGTCCGTGATCGCCTCCGTGTGTATGGTTGGGTTGGCGGTGACCATCCCGGCGCTGTACGCGAGGCAGCCGCAGAGCGGAAACAACAGGGGTTCACTGCGGTCAAGATGAATGCCACCGGTCAGTCACCTCCGTACGCCAATGTTCGCCTATAGCTGATCTGGAGGGCGATATGTAGAGGGGGTGGCATGGATCGATTCACCCGACGTCCTAAAGTCAACCGTCGAGCGTGTGAGAGAGGTCCGTTCGCTGGGCATGGATGTCGGCGTCGACTTCCACGGACGGCTTCACAAAGGGATGGCCCGTCAACTCGCGGCTCTACTCGAAAAAGAAGGCGTCCTGTTCATCGAAGGCAAGTCCCAACTTACTGGCTGGTTCCAGAGGACTTGCACTGATACTATTGGACCGTGGTGGACGCAGAACCTCTCCTCCCAACTTTCCCATCCGAGTTCGCGGACCTCGCGCGTTCTGTCTCCATTCCTATTGCCACTGGAGAACGTCTGTATTCGAAGCACGACTTTAGGCCATACTTTGAGGGAAGAGCGCTGGACATTGCCCAACCAGACGTGCGTGTGCATTGTATAGTGATAGAGACGTCCTCACCGACGTGACCTGTTTCTTCCAACGATCGGATCCTATCACCTCTAGGTCTCCCACTGCGGTGGTATCTCCGAACTCGTGCGCATTGCTGCGCTCGCGGAGACGTATGACATTGCCCTTGCGCCGCACTGTCCGTTGGGGCCCATTGCACTTGCAGCATGCGTCGCAGTAGGAGTGGCGCGACTGAACTGTGAGTCCTCTCCCCACTGTTCGCGACCAGACTTGCCAACGCATCGTATCCTCGCTGATATCCGTACATCTGGTCGGTTTACATCGCAGTCTTTATCCAAGAGATGAGTTGGCAGGTGAGGCACGCCCACTCTGGATATGTAGGGGCGTTTGACATTGAACGCCATCGTATCAGATTCACTACAACAGCGACGACGCAGACCTCTTCACGTACCTCGAGGACCCGACGGTATTCGCTGTTCGGGATGGATACATCCAAGCACCAAGTGGTGAGTGTCCGTGCGGGACGTGTGTGCGACAGTGATGAGTCTCTGACGATCCATACCGTGACCCCCGGGCCATTCGGGCTCTCATCACCTCCGGGCTGTTTCTCCTCTCAATGTCCACGACCACCGCGCCTCCGCTTGATGATCGTGATCAATAATACGCTCTTCCGCGGCGCCGCCCTTGACGTCGCGCCGCCACACCTCCGACTCCGACGTTCGGCTAATCATCACTACACACTGCCCTCGGGCCACGCTAGGTCCCGGTCTCGGCATCGCTATCAACGAGAAGCTCGTTAGGGCACGTTCGACCGTTCATACTACCCAAGATGCATGGAGAAATCCCCAATGGAGAGGCGAAGACGGAAGTCTGAGAGAGTGGTAGTCACGTTGCTGGTATAGTGTGGCGGAAGTGAAATCCACCCTGGTACGTGTCGGAAAAGAATTCGAAATGCAGGGCAGGTGATTCACCAAGTGCCACAGTGTCAGTTTGCTGTGTCGACTAGTAGATTACAGTGAGTGTACGATATACATGCTAGACTCGCTTGGGACGTTCATCTCGGCAAGCTACATTGTATCCAAGCCGGGATTAGCACCCGGGGGGATAGCGGGGACACAGCCAACATTTCCAAGGTAGTAGTCAGCACACGCACAGGCTCGGCGAGAAACGGTGCGGTGACAAAGCCTACTCAAGACAAGACATAAGCTAGATAAAAAGGGCGATGTGCATGTATTTCGTCCGTACTCACGCGAACGATCGAGATACAAGTTTTGCGTCAAGCTCGGGACGCTTGCCAACGTTTTTCCTGTGGAGCGGTGCATCTCATCATCCCGCCTTCCCCGCGCACCAGTGCAGGAGGCAGCTCTTATACCCACTGTCCCTATCCTGCGAATCATACTCACATCTAAATAACAAGCAGCAGGCTATACGTTTCGCCTAATTGGATTCTCCGCCCCTGGACCTATCACGAGTTGGATCTCCACTTTGGTTCACAGTCGACAAGATTATAAACTCACCGTTGCCGTTGCTGCACGTCGATTCCATCCCTACCATGACGATCGTACGCACTCAACCTCCCATCACCCGCCGCCATCGGCCCTCGTTCACTCTGTGTACATTCGTTCCGGAGAGCGCACACGACACATCGTGTGTGGGATCACCTCGACTCGAAATACCTGCCTTCACCGCCACCACGTGTAAATCACGGCCGCTTCCTTCACTCCCGGCAGAACTGCACCTCGAAATCATCGACATCATTGCTCGTCGCGTGCCTCGGACACCGTGCCAAGATGAGCCCTATGATCCCGCAGACTTCGATACCCTCTGCGCCTGTGCGCTCGTATGCAAACTCTGGCTGAACACCGCGAGGATGGGGATATGGGCAGGCGTGCGGCTGAGTGGCCGGAAGAAGAGCATGGCGTTCGTCCAGTTATTACGTGCATATGCGCGCGAGCCTGGCGATAGCCTTCCAATATGGACTATACCCAGCCTTGGACGCTACGTTGTACATCTGTCCGTCCGAGAGACGCTCGACAACGTCTTGGATCCAAAATGGCTCAACGATGCCCTTCCGCATCTCTCGGCCCATCTCCCCCGCGTCCAAAGCCTTGAGATGGAACGCGTCACCTGGGAATACCTCTCTGCCCGGTCGCGCACGGCTTGTCTGCAGGCATTCAAGCACGCGAAAAGTCTGACGCTGCGTGGATTCGTGTTCCACACGACAAGAGACATGTACGGCTTCCTCGGCGTGTTCACAGAGTTGGAGGTGCTCACACTCGATGGGGTGCACTGTGTCAAGAGAAATACGCCAACGTGGCTCTTCGATTCTGTAGTGGATGGGGAGAGAGCTATCAAGCCGCCTCCAGAAAAGTTGAAAGAAGTAGGGTTTAGAGGTGTGCCTATGGAGCCCGTCCTGGAGTGGATCATGGCGGGTTCCGATTACCAGCGGGAGGTGGGAAAGTCTGGACCCAGGATTAAAAGTGTTAGAATGGGAGGGGTGGGTGTATCGGAGGCCAACATCGTTGGGAGGTTTTTGAGAGGAGTGGGAGATAGTCTGCGGAAGGTGTATATTGGATTTGACACTGATTTCGTGGAGAGGGGGGGTGAGTGTCAGGCAGCGATGAGTGTTAAGCTATTAACTGACCGTGTACGGCGCGCAGATGTCCTGGTGAGGGAGATGGAACTCGCCGAAAACACGAACCTGGAAGAGTGCCACATCTTTGGACTTGTCGTTCCATCTCCACCGCTGGTGGACCCGTTTGAACAAGAACCGAGATCGCCGCAACGAGCGCTCGAGGCTCTCACATTTCTACTTTCGCAGATCCGGTCGCGGATGCGCGTGCTGTCGCTTGCGTTGTACCCTGCGGATCTCCGCGCGATGTCCGCGATTGATTTCGAAGGGCTCACCAAGGTGTTTGAGAAGTGTGTGTGGTCTTATCTGGACGAGGTGCGGGTGGTCATCTCGAACAAGGGTGAATATGGACTTGGCAAGGTCGTTAGAGAGCGCCTGGGGGTGTTGCACGAGCGAGGAGTGTTAAAAGTAAACGTCGGGTTTGACGAGCGGGAAGTCCTGTAATAGAAACTTGCTAATAGACTTGCATTCTCACGCCAGTTCTTTGTTACAACCATGGCGGACGCAGGTAAAGATCTACACAACTCGTCCAGATATCTCTTGGTGTTGACGAGACTCGTTCAAGGTTTCTTCAAGGGTACTTCTGCCGACCAAGACCGGCGCTTTTCTGACAAGGAACTCAAGCTACTCAAGAGCATGAAGTTCCCTCCAGAATTCGACAAAAAAGTGTGTCATTGACATCCTTGCAGACCCACAACGTGCTCATTATTTTCTCTTTTCTCAGGTGGACATGAAAAAAGTAAATTTGCAGGTCATCAAACCGTGGGTTGCTAAAAAGGTCACCGAACTTGTTGGCTTTGACGACGAGGTTGTCGTCGAGTATGCCATGGGGCTACTCGAGGACCCGAATCACACGGTAAGTATCGTGCGCTGTTTCTGCTGATCTTTTTTGAACTCAATCCTGGATATGGTACAGACCCCCGACCCTAAAAAAATGCAAATCAACTTGACCGGTTTCCTTACGGCTTCTACCCCCGCCTTTATGACGGCACTCTGGAGTCTTTTGCTTGAGGCACAGGATTCTCCCGCCGGTGTCCCAAAGACATTTGTGGAAGAAAAGAAGGAAGAGATGCGCAAGGCAAGGGATAGCGACCAACGCACATTCGGTGAAAGAGATCGCAGGGCTAAGTTGGACGAAATCCGAGAACACGAAAGGGCTGAACGTGGTGACCGCGGTGGGAGGGGTAGAGGTAGGGGTAGGGGTCGTGGTCGCGGTGGCTTCGAGGGTGGTGGCAGAGGTAGAGACAATGGTTGGGGTGGGCGTGGTGGTAGTGGGGTACGTCACCTATCCCTTGATGTTCAACATCCAAGTCCACTGACCACATTTCGTATTAGCGTCAGGGTCGTCGGTTTTCCTCGCGCTCCCCACCACCGCAACGCCGTCGTTCCCCATCTGGATCACCGTTCGATGCACGTAGTTCTCGCTCACCACCACCACCGTCCAATCGGCCCGGGCGTTCCCGCTCACTCACCGGTAGACGTTCATCGCGCACACCCAAGAGATATAATTCACCATCGGCCCGCCGCTCTCGATCCCGCTCTCCCCCTCCTCAACGCTCACGTCGTCGTTTCAGTCGTTCGCTCTCTCCTCGTAGACGCCACCGCTCCCCTTCCATTACCCCTTCTAGAGGCGGTTCTCGGTCCCGCTCGCGGTCCCCTCCCCCTCGAAGGCGAAGACGTTCCCCATCGCGCTCTCGCACTCCCCCAAGAAGGTTTAGCGGCGGAAAAGACAGACGCCGTGACAGTCGGAGCCCACCGCCACGCAGACGTCGTTTCTCCCGATCTCCAACACCACCCTCCAGTCGTTCACCTTCGCCGCCACCTCGGTATGGACGTCGTCGCAGCCCAAGTCCTAGAGGCGGTCGCAAGGGTAGGCGCAATAGTTCATCCCGCTCTCGTACACCACTACCACCACCACCATCGCGTCGCCGAGATTCTAGGGAACGTGATCGGCCTGTAGAGGAACCCCGTCGTGGTGGACGAAGTTCGTCCCCTGCCGCGATGGACGTCGACAAGGCAGAAACGCGCTCTAGGACACTCGATTTGGACCTCCCTCAAAATTCCCGTGGTGAGCTGAAGATCAAAGGCCAGGCTAACGCCCGCAGGTCGAAATGGGAGGACGAAGAAATGCAGGTTAGTGATCCCATCATCTTCAATGTCCAACTGCTAAGTTTTGTCTGCTTGGAGTAGGGCAAGAGTGCCAGAGACGATGATGGTACTGCGAGACAAGAGTTGGAAAGACGCGAAAATGAGTTGAAGGAGCGAGCCCTGAGGAACAAAGTGATTAGGACTAGAAAGGGCAGTGGAGGCGCCGGCGCTACGTCTGGTTGAGTCAGCTGCATGTGCTGTGGCCGGTATACTTCCGTGTTCTCCCCCTACCGCATTGCCGCTGATCGCTACGTATCACCTCGCTTCTTGAGGTACCAGGACCAGTGGAATAAAAGGACTCTTCCCTCCTGGCTGGCGAGTACTTTTGATATGTTTTCCTGTTTTCTTCGCCCGTTATTTGTTTGCTCAAGCGTATACACGATTTATAGCTGTTTCGGTGATTTTACCCCCTCCCCTACCAGTGCTTTTCGATTACTACTCTCCGAATAAATCATGTTTTGTGACTATTGCGTGTCTTTGAAAATATTACAATGGATTCTCAACTGATGTTGTCTGACTACAGAACCTCAGTATGGCCTTGTGACGGTTTTTCCTGTCCTGCTATCCGGAATGCATATGAGATGATGTTTGCAGCAGTCATCCCACACCAGAAATTTATCATCGCCGACGGACTCTTGGACTCCCAATAATGAATTCTGGGTGTCACAACTGTCTTGGATAATTGCTGGCTGCTCGCCCCCCGCGGTGAACTTCAGCGACGAGGCTCTCGGCTGTTTCCTACGGAACTTTGCAGCTTACATGGTCGGCGCAACCAATAGCTCTCTTGGGTTTGTCTGCAGGCAAACATCGTTTATCCAAAGTTGTTCCTATGAACAAAGGGAGGTATAAACAGAGGACGACGGTGTAGCCTTTCCCCGCAACCTCCCGGTTTCTCTTTTCGTGCAGGAATTCGTAACATGTCACTATCTCTTATCAGCGCCACTCGTCCCGTGGCGTCTGTCGCTGCAACACGGGACCTTTCAAGTACTGTACCTCTGGATCGATGGACGTTGGCTACCCCTAATCATTGCCAGCAATTCGCCTGTCACGAACGTCACCATTTACCGTACGTGTTCGTCCCACCCTCTTCCGTCAGTTACTTTTTCTGACTCTGCCCCCGTAAGACATTGACATGCAACGTGGCGCCAAGCTCAATCTCAAGTCCGAAAACAAACGGCCAGCCATGCACATGTCCCCGATTGACCCGTCGATCCCGATGCATACAATGCCCCGTAAACGCTCCTCCGCAACGGTGAGACCTCCCGTGACGGTCCGAGGAGTCGAACTGAGCATGCAAAAAAAAGTCATCGGTGGCAACGACACTTTTGGATTACGTTCCCCCGCCCTCCCTCCCTTTCTTCACGGACATCGCGTTTTCTGATCGCGTATCGTTACGTGTGTAGGTTCTGCCTGGCGAAAGGTGTCGGACGCGACGTGGTTCGAGGTCTCTTCTGAGGTGGGCTTGCCCCTCTGATAACCCCTGACTATAGAGCGGAACGGAGGTTCGCTGGAGTGCGTCTTGCCCATTCGGGTCAAGGGGAAACTCCGGATTAACGTGGACAGGAACAAAGAAAGGGACAAAAATGACCGTAGGCCCATTTGATCACGTTCCAAAGGTGTCCTGGACAGCTGGCAATCACAAACCTGGCGATCATCATCATCAATATAGTCGTCCAAGGGTTTGAAAAATCTAGAGACGTTTGGCCAGATCGAGTGACCCACGATCTGCGGTTCCTGATTGTCACTCGTACAGTACCCTTTACCCCGGCGGGTTTACTTGCTCGGGGTCGACTCGATCATGATGGGTTTAGGGTTACATAGTCGTCCACGTTGGGCTGACACGCCATGATCAATGCTTCAGCTTCAGGCCCCAAGTATATCTCGTGCTACGTAACGGCTCGCCGACGGTACTACTCTCCCCCTCCCGGTGCTTACAACGTAAACGACACCGGGCATCCTCATCCAACATCTATAGACTATATTTATATTTATATCCATACGCAGCTCGATGCCTATACTGGGTACGTACGCCACGTACTCGTCGGTCTGTCTAAATCTAATCCCTGGTCCTACACTGTCGTGCTATAGCGGTATCGCCAGCGGTTGCATCGGCCCCCACGTAGGCCGCACGATTGTAACAGCAACGTGGACACACTGTACTACTCTTCCAACTGCAGCACGACGTCTCCTGATCCGCAACTATCGGCACGGCTTAGGCATGCAAGACAGTACGTATTCAAGAATCAACATGATCTACGCGTTCGGGTACACGTGTCTCTTGGCTCGACCCCTGAAAGGATGCTACAATGTTCAGTAGCTACTAGGCTTGTCGGTAACTAAACAGCCGAAACTTGAACACCTGAATCCCCACCCCGTTTCCATGTGACTGTGAATCCCCCTGCGGATATAAGTACCGTAACGCTGACGATGGCACATCATCACGTCCACGTTTACATGGCCACTACAGCGACCGCAACTCGTGCAAACCGAGATCAGTGCCTTCGGAATAAAGGTGGACGGCGCAAAACGTCACGTCTAGCCGCACTATTGAGTATTGGGATGATATGGGATTCGAAGTTCCAAGCGCAGCACCCCCCCTTTTCCCCCCAGATCTGATCTCAAATTTCCCCATCATCCCCATCATTGGCCGTGTGCACGCGTGACGTGTCGTACCCTCGCTGGCCGCGAGAATGATCAGTCGTTGCTGAAATCGAGACAATTCAATATATCCCCGAGATCTTCCAGATCAGCATCGTCCCTCGTCTTTCCCTCGCCTTCACGTCCCAGTCCCGCGGACGGTGCTCCGAGGACCAGTCGACTCGCTTTCCCTCGCCAACGGTTCACTTGACGACATAAAAGTCCCTCGATATCGTCTACGCTCTGACAGTCGTTCAGAGCTAGCCGAAATTTTGAATACCACGGACGACGCGCGCTATTAAACGGAATTATATATATGTATAAGTTGTCAGCATCGGTCCAAGCGCAGCCGACTCGAGTAGCATCTACCAAGTAATACAATACGCACCATTGAAACTCGATCATATAGCGCACGTGCGCTTGCATCGTCTTGACCGCCGTCACGCCTCCAAGGCGCTTACAAATCTCGAGATATTCCAAGGCCATGAGGACGGGATCCCGAACCGCTTCGTCGCCTGAAAATAGGCTACGATCACGGAGTCCACGGAACATCGTCAGCCCGGACATGACACGATCCGATCAGAAAAGAAGAAAAGAAAGAAAAAAAAAAGTCACACACATACCACAGATTTCCCAACAACGTTTCCCCAACCATGACGCCGTCCACACGGGTATACAACGCATTACGCTCAACGTCCGCAAACGTCCGTACGTTGCCGTTGCCGACGACGGGAATCGAGAGCGCTTGTTTGAGCTCGCGTATGGCGTCGAGATCGGCTGCGCCTTGACGGCGTCGTTTGGCAGATACGTGGCGTGCGTGCAAGGCGATCCAGGATGCACCGGCATGTTCGAGCACGCGACCGAACTCCGTCGTCTCGGCTGATGGGCAGAGACGGATCTTTGCGGATGATGGGGCGGTGAGAGAGTGAGCCATCGAGGAGACTGTCCATCAAATTATTATTTTTTATTTTTATTTTAAAGAAGCGATCTAGAGGATCGGACAAACCTATCGCGTCCACCGACGGCCAGTCCTTCTTCGTGAGCAAATACCCTCCAAAATGACCTTGGCGTGCATGCTCCTGAGGACAGCCAAGGTTCAAGTCTGCGATGAGATTGCTTTGCGAGTCAGCTTTTTCTTTTTCAACGGAGCCATGGTCGCACACCTATGCCGTCACAATACGGCTGAACGCGCCGTGCAGCACTCACGACCACTTCTGGATCGTTTCCGCAGAGCTGGACCACTACGGGACGTGTATAGGCGTCCCAGTCGGGATGCGTGGCTTGAAGATCTCGAATATGATAATGCAAGTAATCGAGGTCGTTGAGGAGCCTGTGAGGATCAAGCATCTGAGTGTATGTCAATGTCGCGCCATATCGCCGAGTGAGCAAGCGGAAGGGAGCGTCGCTCTGGTTGACCATCGGGGCCGAAATATAAGTCAAGTCAGGGATCATCGTCGTTGATCGACGCAGTCGTTCCCATGTGCTCCGAGTCGTCGCCGCGCATGTGTAGTCAGTGACAACCTCGTTTTGGAAAAACTGGTCTAGCTGTCACCAGTCCTTGCAGCCAGCATAATCCAAAGATCCAGCGAATAAATTAGATGTTTAAAACATTGGACAGTACAAAATAGAAAGTAATAGGAAACAACGCATAGGCCGTATGTATGGAAAAAGAGCTCGAAAATGGTATACATCAATATCTGCAACAAAGTGACGGAATGATCTAGCAATGCATGTCGTGGATATCAACAGATGGTGAGAAAAGAAAATCATGTAGGACCGACTCGGTGACCCCAGAAATCAGTGTCTGTGTGCAGTGAGCCAACGGCAGTAAGATAGGGATGGGAAAAACGTGGAGCGAAAACAAAGCATGCACACCCGCAAATCCTTGCAGCACGGACCCAACTCAAAAACGAAACACATTACCCAAAACATCCTTATGTTTCCTTCGACCCCTTGTTCGTTGCCGTGCTCACTTCGGGATCCGACTCCCGATGAAACAATCCATTTCGTTTCGGTAAACCACCTTCACATTGAGCAGAGTTCGAGCGTTTCATGACTTGTGGGCCTCCTTTACGATTAGCATCCTGTGAACTTTTCTGCGAAGGATCTGAATCAGGTGAAGATACTTGAGACACGCCCGGAGATGGGCTCCGAGGCGGGCTCTCTGAGTCTCTTCCCTCACATCTTTGACGCGCATTCTCCCCACGTGACACGCCAGGCTCCGACGCGAATCCAGACCCCTCTTTGAGGATGTCACTTGCAACACTCGACACCGGCGGGAAGTAACCCGTATCCCCGCTTGGCTCGCTAACAGGTGGGAAATACCCCTCGACACCAGCATGCGATTGCTCGTTAAGCCCATGCACTGGCGCCCCGACCGCTGGATTCACCCATGGCGCATGTGACCAGAACGCACCCGGAGTCATCGTTACCCCAGGCGTCAATGCAACACCGGGTGTCATCCCTGGGGGCACAATTCCCGGCGATAGCTGTACCATAATTCCAGGGGAAAGCGGGATACCAGGCGAGAACATTGGGGGGTGGATCTGCGTGTACTGCATTCGCTGTTGCGGAGTATTGGAGAACTGCGCGTAGTATGGGGGTTGGGACACTTGTACAGTTGACTCTCGCTTCGGGGGATCGGTTTGTCTTCCTTCATTTTGAGAGGCATGCTCGTTCTGCGCCTCACTCCCCCTGTTCTCATATGCGTATCCATTTTGCGTTGGAGTCTTTGCCTGGGGAGGCAAAAATGTGAAAGGTGGCATGCTGGGCGTAATCGGAGGTAACCCATGAGGAGTAACAACACCATAATGCACAGGAGTCGCGTGGGAAGGGTATGTTCCATACTGCGCGTGACCGGGGTGATGCAGCGGACTGTGCATGTGGGCAGGGTGGTGTAGGGGACTACCCATCGGATGATGAAGGGGGCTGCCCATCGGATGGGGATGAACGGGACTGAGAGGATACCCTGGGTGATAGATCGGACTCTGAGGATGCGCATGCGGCGAGAAAACAACACCAGGCGGAAGCGTGAAAGCAGCGGGCGGAGGAAGCGAAATCGGACCCGGGTGCCGATGAGAAGACGACTGTGCGGATTTTTTACCATGACCCTGAGGCGTTGCTGATGAAGAGGCCTGGGGTTGTTGCTCCCCAGACTGCATCCAAGACTTCCTCTTCTCTTCTGCTTGTTTGTTTTGAGCTCTGCTAGCACGCCGCATCCCGAGTGCACCGAGCGCCGTCGTAACAGAGTCGACAGTCCCGTTGGCTTTGTTCGTAGGGGAGTCTTTGCGTAGATGAGGCTTTGATGCTTGCCAGGCCGTGTCAGGTGCAGGCGATGAGTCGGCATTAAGTATTGACTGGGCTGACACAGACGCGTCAAGAGATGTCCCTTCCGATGAGCTTCGTGAGGGTGTTTGCATATTTGCGCGACTCGGAGACGCTCGGGCACCTCTACTCTCTGCAGATCCAATCCTTGAAAGGTCAGGCCAGCTGTTGCTGACGTTACCACTGTTGAGCAAAGGTGGCGAAGCAGTTTTGGAAGCCGATCCCGCTGACCCTAGGTGTGATCCCTGCTTTGAAGCTGGTAAACTGAGCGACATGGCTACGGGTGCCAAAGATGGAAGTTTCGAGGTTCCGATCGCGGACAACGGAACCGATGATGAAAGCGTTGGCCCATCGTCCTCCGAGACCGGCGCGCTCAACTGAGCAGTTGACCTCTGAGACGAGGTGCCCAAGCTAGGGTTTCGCGACCTCGTTGAACTCATCGGAGGGCGGTGTGAACTACCCGTGCCAAACGGAGGCGTTTCAGAGCCAGCACCAAACGAAAGCCTTTCGGATGCGTTGGCACCAAAAGACGGTTTCTCCGCACTAGCAGCACCAAAGGATGGCCTCGCAGAACTCGAGAAGCTTGTCCGCTGTGACCCGAAACCAAGGCTCGCTCCGTCACTTAGTCCATCCCCCCTCGACGACGCGGCACTTAAATTCAACCTACGAGATCCCGATGAGCAGAAACTCGAGGATTGAGAGGACCCAGCGCTCAAACTAGGTCGGGGAGAGCCAAAACTTGTGCCAAGTGATGTGAAGGAGTCGGGACTAAGTTTGATGTCATTCCGGTCCGTGACCAACGTCAAGTCCGTGGGGCTTCCCAAGGGGTCCATTGTACCAAAGCTATGCACTGAAGAGCCGCTGGACGACACCTTTGCAGATATCGGGAGTGGTGATCCAGTAAGAGAGTGTGGCTGGGACAGGGAGTGGGCGGAAGTGGGAAGAATGGTCTGTGGGATTGAGGTCGCCAAAGAACTTGTGCCCAACGATTGGGCCTGTGGCTGCAGCAATGCGTGCGAATGCAGATGCGACGGAGACTGAGATAGAGCAGTAGGTGGCGTCAATGAAGGCGATTTAAACGATGAACTACGTGGCCGTGCGAGCAGAGCCTCCAATTGGGCAGACGTTAGACCCTCCGCCTCAAGGCGAGAGCGTTGAAGATCAAGATGCAGCTGTGACTGAGCAAGTGTGTCGAGGTGAGAGTGCGATCTCCCATCATGAGTACTGAGTACTTCGAGTCGCGATAACGGGGACGCCAGCTGAGGGAGCGAATCATATGGCGGGAGAAGGGAAGTTGATGCAGGCTGTGGCGAAACACCCACAAGCGGGATGTTCTGGGATGATTGGGTAAACTTGTCGTAGTGGACTTTCAGCGGTCTACCATTAAACTCATACCTACCAAATGGGAAATATGGTGAGCAAGTGAATATCACCAATTTAAAAAGGTAAAAATAGGGCGCAACACGCTTAGCCACATTCCATTCGATAGCAACCAGCACTCGAGAGAAAGCAAATGCCCGCTGACGGGGCTCGAGCGACGAGAAAGTGAATCGAATGCGAAATATGACGAGCCACACGGTGTCTCAACTCACCCATCAAACATTCGCCTTGCACGCTCAGCGCCATCCTCGGTTACGAAAGTTACCGTACCAAAGCCCCGGGATCGGCCATCAGGGCCAAGAGAAACGTCTGCACGTGTGACCGCGCCCGCAGCACGGAAGAGATCTTTTAGATCCTGCCATTGGATGTGGAAAGGTAGCTTAGGGATCGGGTGAGCAATACTGCAGGGAGGCGGCAAGAGGCGATCGCGCAGTGTTTTCGATGTGGTGAGGAAAGACGTACATTACCGACAAAGAGGGTGCGCATTCCTGTTCCTCCGCTCAATAACTCACCACTCCCCGGGAGGGCGGTTGCAAGGTTGTCGAGAGTATTCAAGGCGCTCAGGACAGGGAGACTAAGCGTTTGTTGTACGAATGGTACAGAAGGGTTGGGCATGGCAAGATTAATACTTAAATCTGCATCAAGTGTCGCGCCTAGACGGTCTGGGCGAACTTCAAGGACCCGTGTTTGCCAGCAGTAGCCGTTAAACATATCGATGGCGCGGCCGGCATCCTCTGCAGTTGCAAGGAGGACGGTGCCATAGCCGCGTGAGCGATTATCGGGACCGAGGGAGACATCTGCACGGAGGACGGTTCCGGCACGGCGAAAGAGATCTTTGAGGTCCTGCCAGCGGACACGATACGGGAGCTAAGGAGGGAGGGTCAGGTGGGTGAAGCGAGGGCGGTGGAGGGAAGAGAGACATACGTTTCCTACGAAGAGCTGGGTGCGCGTGTCGCGAAGGGGTCTGTCGAGGGATGGGTGGGAAGAAGTGGCCATCTTGATGATAGCCTCGATGTCATCATTTGTCGGGGTTAATCGCGAGGGTTCGGGGGTCGTGGAGGTGTGGGGGGGCGAGGGCTGTATGCGGAGAGGGTCAATACGGACGGGGAGAGGAAGGGAAAGGGATACGCACGGAAGGGGACATTGGATGGCCCGACGGTGGAGAGAGAGAGAGGAAGAGAAGAGGACGGGGTTCATGTACACGGATGCTCCACAGCGACAAAAACAGGGTGCACCACCCCCGCGCCACCTCTACGTCAGACGTCATTCCCCTCTTATTATGGCACCTCACCCCCTCCGCTCCTCGTCCCCATCCCCGACCCTCACAGGGCCAAGGGCACATCCAGCCCGCGCCGCAGCCATCCTGGGCTGTGGAGCTCTAGTCCTGGCGTAATTCCCATATTGTTCCGAATAGGCGCGTGATACCGACTGAGGCTATGCATCCTTGCAATCAAATTCAGTTACTTAGGACCCGGCCTCCTTCAGATCGTACTGTACATTGCGCCGCATACTCTCAGAACGGCGCAAAGGTAATATTTCCACCAATCTATTTCTAGCATGACTACCTTGGCCTGCTTTTGCACCGAGCCACGATGACACTTCTGCTCGAAATGTTCGCATATACCCAATGACGGGCTCTACCAGGGTTTGGGGCATCGGATGCTGCGCGGCGTTAGGTCTGAATCCAACTCCGAGTCCAGCGACGATCAAAATCATATGTTCCATGAGGCGTGGTCTCAACCTCTGACGCTGAGCCCCATCAGACGTCAGCATCGGCCCGAGAAATGGTGGGCGTGACGTGAATTTCGCAAAAACATCGCAAGTTGAAAGCAGGCCAGACTTAGACCATCATTGACATTCATCACCAACACTTTTATCTCCATCTACCCAGGTTGCGCGCCACCAAGGCAGAGCATATTAACCCGACGCGCTAAATTATGTAAAAATATACTTTCAAATCTTGCCAATAAAAAGATTCTTGATCATCTCGCGACCTGTGATGCGCGCGGTATGGTATAGTGTTGGGACATCAAGCGTCGATGTGAGCGTGTCCGCAAAGCCGAATGGCAACATCAGAGGAATCCAGCCTACAAATCACATAAAATTGGACCACAATGGCCACAGAAATCGGTGAAAAGGCGTACCTCGAGCATACTCCATTGCGAAGCAGCCTTCGTGCATCTTGTACTGCTTCGCAGTCCCCCGTGGCAGCAAGTGGACATCTCCCGGTTTGTACCTCTCCATCTCGAGCGCACCAGGCTTGAATGCCCACTGCTCGCCAACGAGGATGTGGAAGTAATCATCCGCGGTATGCAATCCAGTGTGTCCCTCAGTACCGAGGGGCGTACCGAAAATGATGAGATATTCGGTAACGGACGCGTGAATGATGTACATGGCACCCATGGCACCCCCAGCATTGTTGAACACCCATTCAGAGGCTTTGGTATTTAGCGCGATTTGGTTGGACGGTTGTGGGAAGGTTGCAGTAAGGTTGGTAAGAATGTGTTGAATCATGCCTTCAGCATTGTCGGGGTGTGCAGCAATCGCATCTCGTGCAAGTTCGTGCAAGAAAGGTGGGTCTAGGACATACCACCGATCCTGTAGCAAGTGACCAAACCGTTCTAGTACTGGCGGAGTCCAACAAATGGCTAACTCACCTTGATTGAATCTAACCAGCCACACGCTACACAAAGGATGCCGAAGACCACAGCTCTCAGTGTCCATTTTTTGAAACAATTTGTGGAGGACACAGGCTTCGACGCGTGAGTCGTGGGACGTGGCTCGGCCATGGAATCTCGTGAAAACTAGGAGACTTGGCTTTGAAAACGGAGCTTGAAACTGGTATCCTCAAATCAGGCCGCAAGTCAAAAACGTCAGAAGAAAGGACCTTTTATTCAACTTGCAACTCAAACCCTTGAATCGTACCATTCACTATTGACACGTGACCGGCAACTGTCATGTGTCCCTCATTTGCGCACGCGACAAAGGTTTTCGCTTTCTCGCGAGGATAAAAGAGACGAATAAGTACTATAGAATACAATACATCCTACACCATAGGAAGAAAGCAATAATCTACCAGACGAATAAAACTAAACTTCCTGGCTCTCCTTCTTGCCCTTTGATGTTTTGCTGGGCAGAAGTTCAGGGTTAATGAATGGTACAACACCTCCCTGCGAGATGACCACATCGCCAAGAAGTTTGTTCAACCTGGATGTACATCAATAAACCTGATTCAGCAACGTAAAGCAAACTAGACTTACTCCTCGTCGTTCCGAATGGCCAATTGCAAGTGTCGAGGAACAATACGCTGCTTCTTGTTGTCGCGTGCAGCATTGCCAGCCAGCTCAAGAATCTCGGCGGCAAGGTATTCGAGGACAGCAGCGAGGTAAACTTTGACCGAGTGAGTGACGACTCCAAAACAAAGGGTTGCGTTCCAAGACTCACCAGGTGCGCCATTTCCTATGCGTTGAGCGTAGTTACCCTTCTTCAATAGACGATGCACACGACCGACAGGGAACTGAAGGCCAGCCTTGGCGGAACGCGATTGAGACTTGGGGGTATCACCGGAAGCCTTGCCACCGGACTTTGCTTTGCCACCTTTTCCAGACATTGTGATTTGAAGGTTGGATGGGTTGGGGTTGGTAGAGTGGTAGAGTGGTAGATGCCGCGACGGGGGGGAACTACTATGGGGGCATCGGGGTGTGTACTGGCCCCTTTATACCCACGCGGCCGGGTGGACGAAATAAGGTTTAGAGATCAACAAAGACGCGACGCGCGACGCGTCTGTCGTGCGTGCCAAACACGACCACACGCGTCTCATGAGGTATATAGCTCGGCGCGACACTCCTCACCACACCCATATATCGCCAGTTATTAGCGCGTTCTTCGACTTTCACGTCCAACAACATCTCCACTATGGTCGCCGCTCCTCCTTCCACTGCCTCCAAAGCCCCAGCCAAATCACCCGCATCGAACAAGGCTACTAAAAAGGCCGCGAAGACATCAGGTACAGTTGCACCAGAGGGCGAAAAGAAAAAGAGACGCAAGGTCCGCAAAGAGACTTACTCTTCATACATCTACAAGGGTACGTGCCTTCTTTCGAGTATTTGCGTTTTCTCATCCTCGTTGCAGTGTTGAAGCAGGTCCACCCTGACACTGGTATCTCGAACAAGGCCATGGCCATTCTCAATTCATTTGTCAACGACATCTTTGAACGTATAGCCACTGAGGCATCCAGTTAGTCTCGCTGCCGTCTAGGCTAGTGCATTGAGCTCACTTAGCCTGCTAGAACTTGCTTCATACTCTAAAAAATCCACCATTGCATCACGGGAGATCCAAACGGCAGTGCGCCTAATTCTTCCTGGTGAACTTGCCAAACACGCTATCTCGGAAGGCACGAAGAGCGTCACCAAGGCACGTCTGTTTCATGTTCCAGATAGCTTTCTTTCTGACCATACTCCAGTTTTCAACATCTGCTGCCAAATAGATGGAGTGTTCTTCTATTTTGTATTTACTGTGGATCCCACACTGTTGTATATCAGTTGTATGCCGTACCTGATCTATTAATCGATTCTCTCCGACTGCCTCTGTCCTGGTCGGTGGAAGACAGATTGACTTTCTTGTGTCAATGTGGCGCGTGGTCATGAGTCACGTGCTGGGGACATCAAATTATTGCGGCTTGCGCAACCTGATTGGCAGGAAGCCTATCAGGGTTCAAACCCTCAAAGCACTTCAACACAGAAAAGGTCCCTTGGGTATGACGTTTTGTAGTGTTTTAACAGGACCTAACCTGATAGTGTTGGACAATGAAAAATGTCAAACTCAGCTTCGTGCAAGCCCGCTGGCATACCAATCACGTGTACAGCATATATACCCGCCCACCTTGTACATAGAGATAGGCAGTCTCTCTTGTACCCGTACGTCGTAGTTCCCCCATATAGAGCGTGGTCCAGTTCTTTCGTCCGCTTGTCTTAGTGCTTCCCGCCGTCGGCCACGGCGGGCTTTCACTTCGGTACTGTAAATAATAACAGGTTACGCAGCGTGATTCCATTGCCAAGGTGTGATGACGAGCTTTGGAATGAGCTCGTTCAACTTCATAGCACTTCTTGTGTACTTACAGATTAGTGAATGAATGTAGTGATCACACATAATTAAGTGAAGAAGCGAGATATTTCACAAAACTGCCAACTGCCTATGATGCATAACTTATGCAATATGTAACGAGTTTTCACTCCAGGCCCTGTGTCCAAACACAACCACAAGACTGCATGAAAAGCCATTCAGATACCTAGGTAGCCGTCCGTATCGGCTAGCTGAATGCTTTTCTCGATGGAAATGTTACTGAACGTGACTGATTCCGATTCGACGGCGTGTTAATCCCCCACATGGTACCGTGTAGGCCACAAGGTTTGTCAGGCCGACTAATGCCGTAACGCGGCCCCGCCGAGAGTTGGTAGAAAGTCA
>JBBPQV010000411.1:0-21999 GCA_038092675.1 Boletus rufocinnamomeus
TATTCTGTAGTAGATACTTCTACTTACATTCTTTTCCTTTCCATTGACTATGTTGCTCTAATGTGCTCAGCGCTCGGTACATGAATTGAACATGAGTCCGTGGTTTTTCACGTTTTGCACACATACATTGTCAATGTATCACAACAAGTAAACGGTGAGGCTGGTGCGACATGGTACAAAAAGTATGCGGTAGGTGCGGCAGGTGCGGCAGGTGCGGCGGTGGCACAAAATCACACCCCAGTGCGACAGGTATGACGCGGCGAGATGCACTGCATGAGGAAAGCCGCGGCGGGTGCGACGCGGCGAATAAATGTGCACTTGTCACGCCATATATTAAGACGTCACAGATGGCTCCCAGGAGTGCGGAACGTGGAGACCACTGGTGGAAGAGGGGGATTAGAGGATGACCCGATGAGCAAGATAAATGGACGTGCCGGGGTAGTATGTAGGATCACTGCGCTGCGGGTAATAAGCCTGAATAGGTTGTCTCAGCTCATCGAGATAGACGATGGAACAAACATATAAATATACATACGCTACATACGTGCAAACTTTTGAAGTGTGAGGATGACTTAGTATTGCCATACAATTGGGGAGAGGTGAAAGGTACGAACTCAGTCCGAGTGCTACGCGAGGGCAATTCACCCTCATGTACAAAAGTAATATTGGAACCACGTACCAAATTGCGTCAAGGACGTCGCAATCTATACCCACCTACTTCAGTAAAATGTTGCATGAATACAGCGACTACGCTACTTACGATCAAAAATGTCAGGATCACATTCCGTGCACTAACTAATGCAAATCCTTTCTGTTAGGAAACATGTGAAAGGAAAGTGTCCGAACTCACTTATCCAAACTCTATGAGCATAAAAGCTGTTCACGTGAGCTGACCATGTCGAGAACAACGCGTGAATAAGGCCGATCGTCACCATTGAACCGCGGAAGCCACAATATACTTGTGATGTCTGGGTCAGCATCGCAGCCTCGACGTGGACTCAAGATGTAACAAGGACTTACAGTAGTGAATATGGCTCCCTGGTAAAATCATTGAGTTGAGATACCTCGACAAGATTTGACTGGATCTACGTACTATCATTTCCCTACTCAAGCGTTCCCGTCCACAACTGATCAGTTTTGGAGTTCACAAATACACCAAACCTATACTCACCACGGGAGTTTCGAAGGACAGTTTAAGGTAGTCATGCCATGGCATAGCGCAAGGAGCTTCCAATGAATTCTAACATTGAAAATTGTATGCAGAGCATCCATCACCCTAGAGTATCCCATCAATCAGAGTGAGATTCTGTTATCAGTCGCTAACGTCGAGTCGGAAGTCTGTCGTCGGCGCGAACATACAGAAAGAACGACACCTAGCAGTCACCTATCATCAGAATGGCTGCTACAAATACAAACGAAATTACGCACCACGGCCTTCAATGACCTCAAGTCACGAGGAAAACTCGAAAAATAAAACATAGCCTGGCCAAGTGTACACCCGAATAACCTAACAATCCCGGTTCCAATCAGTCGCATCCTACCTGACACAAGCCAGTCTGTCTCAGGTTCGCAGGCACGTCCGTCAAGTCCACCATCGTTGAAAGACTTGGCTGACGCTTAGCGGGCGGAAGAGAAATTCTACTTACATCAGTGATACTGAGAATCCTACGCTCACCGCTAGGAGTGGTATTCAATGAAACTCAGGTCAAGCTTACCACAAAACCCCGGCCCCCACTGGAGCTCAAATAATTTAGCATTATTTAAAGACATCGGACAGCTGATTTGGAACTCGAGAAGTCAATGTTGAGTTCCACAAAGTTAGCGGCACCACAGAATGAGGCCCGCACGGGGAACATGCTGGACATCGTCATATAGTTATCGAACAAGATTCATTTAAAGGCCCGACTTACTATAGATGTGGTTGAAAAAGTCGATATATCCACCAGGAAGTACTTGGCGCATGAGGTGAACAGATCATCGGGTCTGTGTGGGAGTAACCAGTGGGTGAGCAGTGACCACACCAAGTAAAAAAAATTTATGTACTCACGGCACTCATGGGTGCCTCAACTTGAAGCCCACTGGTGGACGTTGCCAAAAACTGGCCGACGCGCGAGTGTCAACCGATAGGGTGTAGACATCCAGTAGCTTCACAAGTGTCCTCCCAATGGCGCATCGTCTTTGCCAGTGCACCGTATCCACATTGTAATTGGATACGATCCACCCGCTTCTCAGGCTCACACCTGTCCCGCAAATTTCATCACCCTTCTCCAATTCCTCCCGGACGAGCGTCATCGCCAGCCAGGCCCAAGGGCCAACACCACCTGAATTGTTCTTCATCGAAAAAATCTTTCCACTTCAATTTCGCACATTCGCGACAACTTTTCACATGGGCTTGTCCCGGACTTAAAAATGAATTCCGCTCTAGCCTGTAGCTTCGACGGGCCAATAAAAATAACGGTAAAATGATTCGACCAATGACGGTGAGCCTAATTCCCTGACTCAGGAAGGGCAGAGAACGGAATGCTTAGACTCTCATCGCCTGTGCATTTGACATTCCCTCATGTTCCTGGGTGTCGTGTAAGATTGTCCTATGAGTATGGCAAAGACAAAGAATGGTATCCCTGATCTGAGTATGCTAGGCTAGGGCTAATTATTAATTATATTTTTTATAGACCGTATCAAGCGTATGTAGGGCACCCTCTGCTGTAAACGTGAACATGGAGAGTTGTGACTACCATAACCGGAGTACGGCCGGTAGTCGCAGTCAACCGTGCTTTGCCATACCACTACTTATGAGTCCAATTATTGTAGGATACTCAATAAGTAGTCACTGAAGTAAAACTACTGTATGATGTTCATATACCTGACTCTTCCATTACTCAGGTGTAAAGAAGCATCAATTCCTGTACTTGGACAGCAAGGACTTAGTGAGTACAATCATGGAATTCAGATACGATGCAGCCCCTGATCTCCAGGAATTGCAAGCCCGATCAAATACACCAACACCATTCCAAAGACTACCCAAAACCTACTTGATATCAATAGTAGCAAGATTATGGCCATTTACTACGAAATCCTGTTCTCGTTCTCGCACCACTTTCCGGGCATTCAGCCTAGTCTCGAACGTGTGTATCAGCTCAGAACGGGTGGACATGTTCAAACTACTTACACCGCCATCATCGAGTTGGCATACGCTAAGCGGCCAACACGGATTTAGCTTAAAACGTCCACATGGCAGAGACACTCACCTTTGCATACAAAATTTGTCGGCACTCCAGAAAAGTGATATCCCCCTGGTATGACGTGCTGTGTCCATGTTTTTACCTTCCTGCCCTCGCAATGATCATAAACGAGACATACCAACAGACACCACCCGATCGAAACGAGACTGCGAGGTAGAACGGTCCAGGATGAGCTGCATCGGACATCAGGCATGACTCGCTCACCATGTAAAAAGCCCCATGTTGATGAATACGATCGTCAGGTGCCGAATATAGTTTCGTGATCTGACGTTCATAAAAGACCCGTCAATTGCGCTGCACGATTTCAACGAGGATAGGATAACACGCGACGTACCTCCGAACTTCTCGATGTCCTTCTCGAAGGTAGAAGAACACGGACCCCGTTATCAAGATGTCACAGATAGCTCCCAGAAGGGCCGAGCGCGGGGACCACTGATAAGTGAGGGGGAGAGACTAGAGGTTGAGTTAATAAGCAAACGATAAACGGACATACCGGAGTAGAATTGAGGATCCTTATGTTGCGGGTAACAAGGCTGAGTAGATTGTCTCAGCTCATCGAGATAGATGGTGGAGCAAATATACATACACCACATATGTGCAAACTTTTGAGGTGGGAGACCGACTCAGTATTGCTATACAATTTAGGGAGAGGTGGAAGGTACGAACTCAGTCCGAGCGCTATATGTGGGGGGAATTCAGTTTCATGTGCGCAAGTAATACTGGAACCACGTACCGAATTGCGTCAAAGACGTCGCAATCTATACCCAACTCCTTCAGTAAAATGTTGCATAAATACAGCGACCACGTTACTCACGATCAAAAACGTCAGGATCACATTCCGCGCACTAACTAATGCAAACCCTTTCTGTTGGGAAACACGTGAAAGGGGGGTGTCCGAACTCACTTATCCAAACTCTATGAGCATAAAAGCTGTTCGTGTGAGTTGACCATGTCGAGAACAACGCGTGAATGAGGCCGGTGCTTACCATTGGACCACGACAGTCACAATATACTTGTGATGTCCGGGTCAGCATCCAGTCTCGACGTGGGCTCGGAATGTAACAAGGACTTACACTTATGAATATGACTGCCTGGTAGAATCATTGGGTTGAGATACCTCGACAAGACTCGACTGGATCTACGCACTATCATCTCCCTACGAGGACGTTCCCGTCCACAACCGATCAGCCATCGAGTCCGCGAATACACCAAACCTCCACTTACCACGGGAGTTCCGGCGGACAGTGTCGGATAGTCGTGCCATGGCACAGTGCAAGGAACTTCCAATGAATCCCGGCATTAAAAATTGTGTGCAGAGCATCCATCACCCTAGAGTATCCCATCAATCAGAATGAGAATCTGTTATCAATCACCAACGTCGACGCGAACATACAGAAGGAACGACACCTAGCAGTCACCTATATTCAGAATGGCTGCTATAAATACAACAGAATTACGTACCACGACCTTCAATGACCTCAAGTCACGAGGAAAGCTCGCAAAATAAAACATAGCCTGGCCAAGTGTGCATCCGAATAACCTAACCATTTCAATTCCAATCAGCCCCATCCTACCTGGTACAAGCCAGTCTGTCTCAGGTTCGCAGCCATGTCCGTCAAGTCCACCGCCGTTGAAACGACTCGGCTGACGCTTAGCAGGTGGAAGAGAAGCTTTACTTACACCAGTGCTACTATGAACCCTATGCTAATCATTAGCTTGGAATGGTATAGAAGCGTCGAGCTTACCGCACAACCCTAGCCCCAACTGGAGTTTAATTACAGGATTCGAGGGCATCAAAGTTGATTTTGAGCTCGAGAGGTCAAGTTTTCAGTTTCACAGAGAACTCTGTACCAGGGAATGAGGATCGCATGGTGAAACACACCGGCATCATCATATAGTCATCGAACAAGATTCATTTGAAGGTCCGACTTACTATAGATCTCATTGACAATATCGATATATCCATAGGGACTTGGCACATAAGGTGAATATATGGCCGGGGAGTAGTTGGGTGAGAACTCCAATGGTTTAGCTTCAGTGCCGCTTAGCGAATCACAACCTTGGGATGGCTAGGTGCATGGACTGTATGGGAACGAGCAAACACTGGTGGGAACGCGAAAGGGTCCTGGGAGCTCACCTGGTCCGTGGGATCATACCCCATCATAGATCCGATTCACTGGTGGCTTTCGCTGGTAAGAAACCTTGACCCAGATTTACGTCACCAACCTTGCGTTGGGTTGCGCCAGCATACTCCTCGTAGTCATTTCTCCGGAGCATACCTTTATGGTCATTGCTTTAGCCCACTACCTTCGATATTTGTAGTTGGTAGCCCACCCAAGCGGCCCTGGAAGTCTAAGGGCGGCAGTCGGGGTGCTAGTGGCAGTCAGTGACTCAGTGCTCTCCCCAGTTAAGCTCTTTTGTGGAACGCAGAATAGATTATCTAATCCATAAATCCTCTTTCAGCAGTTAGGATTAGGGTTAGCTGGGGGAAGTGTATGTAAAAGTATGCTCACATACCGAGTAAATTGGAGTGGCCCTGCTGTGATGCCCTCATGATTATATCAAGTCGTCAGATCCCCAATCATATCTGCTTCTTGCTGGCGCGCTGATCCATTGCTATAGCGGACATTGCTCTTATGGTAAACTCCAAGGCTGAGGGATTGCAGCATCACAGCAAAAGGGAGTCGGGACTATGAGTGCGGTTATTGTAGAATACTCAGTAAGTAGTCAATGAAGTTCATACGCCTGATTCTTTCCTTACTCAGGTGTAAAGAAACTTCAACTATTCTTGTACTTGACCAGCAAGAACTCGGTACAATCATGAAAATTCATTTACATTGCAACCCCTAGTAATATCCAAGAATTGCAAGCGCAATCAAATGCATCAACACCAGGACAATCCCCAGATCACGTTTTCCAATTCAAAGACTATCCAAAGCCTACTTGATATCAATGGTAGCAAGATTATGGCCATTTATCACAAGATCCTGTTCACGCTCTCGCACCACTTTCCGGGCATTCAGCCTAGTCTCGGACATGTATCAGCTAAGAACCGCACGACATGTTCAAACTACTTACACCGCCATCATCGAGTTGGCATATGCTGGGCGGCCAACACGGATTTAGCTCAAAACCTCCACAAGGCAGAAACACTCACCTTTGCATACAACAATTGCCGGCACTCCATTAAAGTAATTTCCACCTGGTATGACGTGCTGTGTCCATGTTCGTTACCTTCATACCTCACAATGATCGTAAACACGAGACATACCAACAAACACCACGCAATCGCAATGAGACTACGAGGTAGAACGATCAAGGATAAGCTGAATCAGACATCAGAACACGACTCGCTCACCACGTAAAGAGCCCCATGTTAATGAACACGATCATCAGGTGTCGAAGATAGTTTCGTGACCTGACGTTCATAAGAGGTCCACCGGTTATACTGCTGAATTCCATCGAAAATTGAATAATCGGCAACGTACCTCCGAACTTCCCGACGCCCTTCTCGAAGGTAGAAGAACACGGACCCCGTTATCAAGACGTCACAGATGGCTCCCAAAAGGGCTGAACGCGGGGACCACTGATAAGTAAAGGAGAGAGATTAGAAGTTGACTAATAAGCAAGCGATAAACGGACATACCGGGGTAGAATTGAGGATTACTACGTCGCGAGTAACGAGGCTGAGTAGATTGTCTCAGCTCATCGAGATAGACGGCGGAACAAATATACACACACTACATATGTGTAAACTTTTGAAGTGGGAGACCAACTCAGTATTGCTATACAATTTAGGGAGAGGTAGAAGCTACGAACTCAGGCCGAGCACTATGAATGTGGGGGGAATTCAGCGTCTTGTCTGGCAACAATATTAGAACCACGCACCGAATTGCGTCAACGTTGTCGCTATCTATGCCCACCTCCCTCAGTAAGATGTTGCATGAATACAGCGACCACGCTACTCACGATCAAAAATGTGAGGAGCACATTCCGCACACTAACTAATGCAAACCCTTTCTGTTAAGAAACACGTGAAAGGAAAATGTTCGAACTCACTTATCCAAACTCTATGAGCATAGAAGCTGTTCGTATGAGCTGACCATGTCGAGAACAACGCGTGAATGAAGCCGATGCTCACCACTGGACCACGGCAGTCACAATATACTTGTAATGTCCGGATCAGCATCGTAGTCCTGATGGGGCTCGGAATGTAACGAGGACTTACACTCATGAAGAGGACTGCCTGATAAAACCATGCAGTTGAGATACCTCGACAAGACTCGACTGGATATACGTACCATCATTTCCCTACGCAAGCAGTGTTCCGGTCCATAAATTATAATCGATCAGCTTCGGAGCCCACAGATAGACCAAACCTGCACTCACCACGGGAGTTTCGAGGGACAGGCTATGGTATTCGTGCCATGGCACAGTAGAATGATCTTCCAAACAAGCTTTGCATTGAAGATTGTATGCAGAGCATCCATCACCCTAAATTATCCCATCAAACAGAGTGAGGGTCCACATATCAACCGCCAACGCAAACGCGAACATACAGAAGGAACGCCACCTAACAGCCGCCTATATTCAGAACGGCCCTACCAACATAAACAAAATCACGTACCATGGCCTTTAGTGACCTCAAGTCTTGAGGAAAACTTGAAACATAAAACACAGCCTGCCCAAGTGTACATCCGAATAACCTAAAGATTCCAATTTCAATCAGCCCCATCCTACCTGACATCGTCAACAACCCAGTCTGTTTCAGGTTCGCACCCATGTCCGTCAAGTCCACCATCGTCGAAACGACTTGGCTGACGCTTAGCAGGTGGAAAAGAAATTTCACCTACACCAGTGACACTGTGAACCCTACACTAATCGTTAGCTAGCAGTGGTATACAATGAAACATAAGACTCACCGCACAACACCGGTCCCCACTGGAGCTCCAGTTCAGAATTTAAAGACATCGAAGTTGATTTTGAGCTCGAGAGGTCAAATTTTTAGGTTTCACAGAGAGAGCAGCACCAGCGAATGAGGCTCGCACGGGGGACATACTGGCATCAGGATATAGTTGTCGAACAAGATTCGTTTAAAGGTCCGACTTACTATAGATCTGGTAACTGGTTGACAATCTCAATATATCCATAGGGACTTGGCAATGTCATGAGGTGAATATATGGCCGGGGATTCGGGTAATTGGGTGAGAACACCAGCAACAATAGTTTAGCTTTAGTGTTGCTTATCGAATCCCAACCGTGGGATGGCTAGGGGCATGCCAGTACCGCATGGGAAGGAGCGAACGCTGGCGGGAACTCGAATTGGGGTAACTCGGCTGGTCCGTGGGATCGTACCTCATTACAGGTCAATGGTGGCTTTCGCTGATGACAAGCCTTCACCTTTCGTTGGGTTGCACCCATCATATCTCTCGTAGGGATTGTCACGGGCACGGGTATGAGCGCGGGTCGAGACAACCGTACCCGTACCTAGTCTGGTGACCAGACTACTAGTTTGAACCTGCGGATAAGGTGGACACCGTGACACGTTGGCGTTGGCAGCGGTGGCACCAGAGGAAAGGGAAGAGGGGAAGGCGGCGTCCCCACGGGAGGTGATAAGGCGATCGGGGTGAGCAGAAGAGTGGAAGAGGATGCGCTCCAGGGCGAAAGGCGTTGAGCGGGCCCAACTTTGGAGTTAGACCGGACGTGAGAGTCTGACTCGAGACAAGATTCGACGTCGAATTTTCTGATTACACCTGCATTGGAGGATGTTGGAGCGTGTGCAACAGTAGATGTAGTGCGTTTGACAGGGGAAGCAGGACGAAAACAGACGAGGATGGGATTGGAGAGTCATCTGCAGGATGTGCGCGTCGCCGATGATCTGCAAAAGAACCAGGAGTCTGAGTATTGTAGAATACTCAGTAAAAGAAGTGTGTACAATGATAAAATTCATTTACGTACATATTACATACATTGCAACCGCTAATCGCAAGCCCGATCGAATACACCAACACCAGGGCAATGATGCAACCCATAGATCATGTATTCTGATCCATGGAAGACTATTCAAAGCCTACTTGATTTCAATAGTAGCAAGATTATGGCCATTTATCACAAGATCCTGTTCTCGCTCTCGCACCACTTTCCGGGTATTCAGCCTAATCTCGTACATGTATCAGCTCAGAACGGGTGGACATGCTGAAACTACTTACACCGCCATCATCGAGTTGGCATATGCTAAGAGGCCAACATGGATTTAGCTCAAAACCTCCACAAGATAGAAACACTCGCCTTTGCATACAACAATTGCCGGCACTCCAGAAAAGTAACATTCACCTGGTATGACGTGCTGTGTCCATGCTCGTTACCTTCGTACCCTCACAATGATCGTAAACGCGAGACATACCAACAAACACCACGCAATCGAAGTGAGACTACGAGGTAGAACGGTCAAGGATAAGCTAAATCGGACACCAGAACATGACTCGCTCACCATGTAAAGAGTCCCATGTTGATGAAAATGATCATCAGGTGTCGAAGATAGTTTCGTGACCTGATGTTCATAAGGGGTCCACCAGTTACACTGTTTAATTCTATCGAAAATTGAATAACCCGCAACGTACTTCAGAACTTTTCGACGGCCCGCACGAAGGTAGAAGAACACGGAACCCGTTATCAAGACATCACAGAGGGCCCCCAAAAGGGCCGAACGCGGGGACCACTGATAAGTGAAGGTGAAAGATTAGAGGTTGACTAATAAGCAAACGATAAACGGACATACCGGGGTAGAATTGAGGATTACTACGTCGCGGGTAACGAGGCTGAGTAGATTGTCTCAACTCATCGAGATAGACGGCGGAATAGATATACATACACTACATATGTGTAAACTTTTGAAGTGGGAGACCGACTCAGTATTGCTATACAATTTAGGGAGAGGTGGAATGTACGAACTCAGGCCGAGCGCTATGAATGTGGGGTCAATTCACCTTCATGTGCGCAAGTAATACTGGAACCACGTACCGAATTGCGTCAAAGACGTCGCAATCTATGCCCAACTCCAGTAAAATGTTGCATGAATACAGCGACCACGCTACTCACGATCAAAAATGTCAGGGTCACATTCCGTGCACTAACTAACGCCAACCCTTTCTGCTAGGACACACGTGAAAGGAAGGTGTCCGAACTCACTTATCCAAACTCTATGAGCATAAAAACTGTTCACGTGAGCTGATCATGTCGGGAACAACGCGTGAATGAAGCCGATGCTCACCACTGGACCACGGCAGTCACAATATACTTGTAATGTCCGGGTCAGCGTCGCAGTCTCGACGGGGCACGGAATGTAATGAGGACTTACACTCGCGAAAATGACTGCCTGGTCAAACCACTCAGTTGAGATACCTCGACAAGACTCGACTGGATCTACGTACCATTATTTCCCTACGCAAGTGTTCCGGTCCATAATCGATCAGCTTTGGAGTCCACGGATTGACCAAACTTGCACTCACCACGGGAGTTTCGAGGGACAGTTTATGGTAGTCGTGTCATGGCACAGTGCAATGAGCTTCCAAACAAGCTTTGCATTGAGAATTGTATGCAGAGTATCCATCACCCTAAATTATCCCACCAAACAGAATGAGAATCCGTTATCAATCGCCAACGTGAACGCGAACATACAGAAGGAACGACACCTAACAGCCGCCTATATTCAGAATGGCACAAACATAAACAAAATTACGCACCACGGCCTTCAGTGACCTCAAGTCTTGAGGAAAACTCGAAACATAAAACACAGCCTGTCCAAGTGTACATCCGAATAACCTAACGATTCCAGTTCCAATCAGCCACACCGTACCTGGCATCGTCGACAAGCCAGTTTGTTTCAGGTTCGCAGCCATGTCCGTCAAGTCCACCACCGTTGAAATGACTTGGCTAACGCTTAGCAGCCTGGTGGAAAAGAAATTTTACCTACACCAGTGACACTGTGAACCCTACACTAATCGTTAGCTAGCAGTGGTATACAATGAAACGTCAAGCTTACCGCATAACACCGGCCCCCACTGGAGCTCAAATTCAGAATTTAAAGACATCGGAAAGCTGATTTGGAGCTCGAGAAGTTGAATTTTTAGTTTCACAGAGAGTAGCACCGGGGAATGAGGCTCGCACGAGGAGACATAGCAACATCACCGCATAGTTGTCGCTCAAGATTTGTTTAAAGGCCCGACGTACTGTAGATGTCGTTGACAATCTCTATATGTCCATAGGTAGTTGGCACATGAGGTGAATAAATGATGGCCGGGTTGCAATTGGGTGAGAACACCAGCAACAACTTTATTTTAGCTTTAGTGTTGCTTATTGAATCCCAACCGTGGGATGGTTAAGGGCATGGTACCGCATGGGAACGAGCGAACCCTGGTGGGAACCCGAAAGGGTCCTGGTACTCAGCTGGTCTGTCAGTGTGGGATCATACCTTCCTTCATAATTGCATCAGGTCGTCGGATCCTCGATCACGAGTCATCTGCTTCTGGCTGGCATGCTGATCCGTCGATATAAAGAACATTGCTCTTGTGGGCCGTGGCATCCTCAAAGGTTGAGGGATTGCAGCATTTGCAAAAGAACCATGAGTCTGAGTACTGTAGAATACGTAGTAAAGAAGTCTCTTTGGACGTCGCTCGCGTATGTGGTGCGTGCACGGAGGTTGATGAGTGAGAGGATGTGGACGGGCGGCAGCACGAAGCGCCGTCCAGCTCCACGAACTGTCCTGGGCCGAAGTTGGTAAGCTGCGAGGGTGGGGGGAAAAACACCTCGCACACCAAGCCAGGGTTGATGGAACCCAGTGGAGCCCGAGGAGAAGGCGGCCAACCGATAGAGAGGATAGCCAGGGTGTGGTGGGTGGGTGAAAACTCAGTACTCAAGCACGAGCTGTGCTACTGGATTGCCAGCGAGTGCAAGTGGCGCAAAAGGAAGAGGTGCCGCTGCACCACTTTCAAGTTCAGTCGCTCGGCCAAAGACCGTGACAGTGCTCTGTCACTTCACTCGTACCTCATTACGAGACAGAGCTGTCAACTGAAGTAAAACTACATTAGACTTCACAAACCTGATTCTTCTATACTCAGGTGTAAAGAATTGTGTATTCTCATACTTGGCCACTGGCAGCAAGAACTGTGTTACTGTGTACAATCATGAAATTCATTTACATACATTACAACCCCTAGTCTCCAAGAATTGCAAGCCAGATCAAATACACCAATGCCAGGCAATGATGCAATCCCTGGATCATGTATTCTGATCCATGAAAGACCATTTAAAGCCTACTTGATATCAATAGTAGCAAGATTATGGCCATTTATCACAAGATCCTGTTCACGCTCTCGCACCACTTTCCGGGCATTCAGCCTAGTCTCGAACATGTGCATCAGCTCAGAACGGATGGACATGTTCAAACTACTTACACCGCCATCATCGAGTTGGCATACGCTAAACAGCCAACACGGATTTAGCTCAAAACCTCCACAAGGCAGGAATGCTTACCCCCGCATATAAAGGTCGTCGGCACTGCAGTAAAGCAATTTCCACCTGGTATGACGTGCTTTGTCCAAGTTTTTACCTTCCTGCCCTCACAATGATCATAAACGCAAGACATACCAATAGACACCACCCAATGGAAATGAGACTACGGGGTAGAACGGGTCAAGGATGGGTTGCATCGGACATCAGACATTCCTTGCCCACCATGTAAAGAGCCCCATGTTGATGAATACGATCGTCAAGTGTCGAAGATAGTTTTGCGACCTGACGTTCAAAAGAGGCGTATCAATTACGCTGCACAATTTCATTGAAAATGGAATAATACGGGACGTACCTCCGAACTTCTCGATGTCCTTCTCGAAGGTAGAAGAATACGGACCCCGTTATCAAGATGTCACAAATGGCTCCCAAAAGGGCCGAACGCGGGGACCACTAATAAGTGAAGGAGAGATATTAGAGGATGACTAATAAGCAAACGATAACGGACATACCGGGGTATGATCGAGGATGGTTAGGTCGCGAGTAACGAGGCTGAGTAAACTGTCTCAACTGACCGAGGCAGGTGATGGAACAAATATACATACGCTACATATGTGCAAACTTTTGAAGTGGGAGATCGACTCAGTATTGCTATACAATTTAGGGAGAGGTAGAAGCTACGAACTCAGTCCGAATGCTATGAATGTGGAGGCAATTCAGCGTTAGGTCTGCCAACAATACTGGAACCACGTACCGAATTGCGTCAAAGACGTCGCCGTCTATACCCACCTCCTTCAGTAGGATATTGCATGAATACAGCGACCACGCTACTCACGATCAAAAATGTCAGGATCACATTCCGTGCACTAACTAATACCAATCCTTTCTGTTAGGAAACATGTGAAAGGAAAATGTCCGAACTCACTTATCCACACTCTATGAGCATAAAAGCTGTTCGTGTGGGCTGACCATGTCGAGAACAAGGTATGAATGAGGCCGGTGCTCACCATTGGACCACGGAAGTCACGACATACTGGTGATGTCTGGGTCAGCATCGCAGTCTCGACGGGGCTCGGGATGTAACAAGAACCTACACTTAGGAACATGGCTACCTTGTAAAATCATTGGGTTGAGATACCTCGACAAGACTCGACCGGACCTACGTACCAGTATTTCCCTACGCACGGGTTCCCGTCCACAACCGATCAGTCTTCGAGTCCACGAATACGCCAAACCTACACTCACCACGGGAGTTTCAGAGGACACATTCGGGTAGTCATGCCATGGCACTGTACAAGGAACTCCCAATGAATCCCGGCAGTGAAAATTGTATGCAGAGCATCCATCACCCTAGAGTATCCCATCAAACAGAGTGAGAATCCGTTATCAGTCGCTAACATGAATGCGAACATACAGAAGGAATGACACCTAATAGTCGCCTATATTCAGAATGGCCGCTACAAATTGACAAACGAAATCACGCACCACGGCCTTCAATGACCTCAAGTCATGAGGAAAGCTCGAAAAATAAAACATAGCCTGGCCAAGTGTACATCCGAATAACCTAATGATTCCAGTTCCAATCAGTCCCATCCTACCTGGCACAAGCCAGTCTGTTTCAGATTCGCAGCCATGGCCATCAAGTCCACCATCGTTGAAACGACTTGGCTGACGCTTAGCAGGTGGGAAAACAAAATTACTTACACCAATGACACTAAAAACCCTACGCTAGTCGTTAGCTTGGAGTAGTATATATGTATATATAATGAAACGTTGAGCATACCAGCAGACGCCACCCCCAAGTGGAGCTTAATTTCAAAATTTAAAGACATCGAAGCCGATTTTGAGCTCGAGAGGTCAAGTTTTTAATTCCACAGAGAGAGCAGCACCAGGGAACGAGGCTCGCACGGGAAGACATACTGGCATTAGTATATAGTTGCTGAACAGGCTTCGTTTAAAGGTCCGACTTACTATAGATCTGGCTGACAATCCCAATATATCCATAGGGACTTGGCACATGAGGTGAATAGATGGCTGGGGAGTAATTCGGTGAGAACAACAGCAATAATAGTTTAGTTGGGTCAATGTTACTTATCAAATCACAATCTTGGGACAGTACCTCGTGAGAACGAGCAAACGCTGGTGCGGAGCCCGCAAGGGTCCTTACCTCATACACAATTCCCTTGTTCGTCGGCAATTATGGTTTAACAGTAGCCCCCAGGCCCTGCAAAGTATATATGAGTTTTTAATTTTTTCAAAGCTCACACCAAGTAAACTGAAGTGGATGCTGTGGGTGCCTTCATAATTGCACAAAGTCGTCGGATCTGCTTCTGGCTGGCGTGCTCATCCGTCGATATAAAGAACATTGCTCTTGTGGCAAATACAAGAGTCGAAAGTTGAGGGATTGCAGGCCATCTGCAGAAGAACCATGAGTCAGTATTGTAGAATACTCAGTAAAGAGTCACTGAAGTAAAACTACATTAGAGTTCACAAACCTGATTCTATTCTTTACTCAGGTGTAAAGAATTTTCTATTCTCATACTTCATGACCAGCAAGAACTCAGTCACTAGATACAATCATGAAACTCATTCACTTATGCATCGCAAGCCTGATCAAATACACCAACACCAGGGGAATGATGCAATCCCTAGATCATGTGTGTATTCTAATCGAATGACTATCCAAAGTCTACTTGATATCGATAGTAGCAAGATTATGGCCATTGATCACAAGATCCTGTTCACGCTCTCGCACCACCTTCCGGGCATTCAGCCTAGTCTCGAACATGTGCATCAGCTCAGAACGGACGGACATGTTCAAACTACTTACACCGCCATCATCGAATTGGCATACGCTGAGCGGCCAACACGGATTTAGCTCAAAGCCTCCACAAGGCATAAACACTTGCCTTTGCATACAAAATTTGTCGGCACTCCAATAAAGTAATATCCACCTGGTATGACGTGCTGTACCCATATTCTTACCTTCCTGCCTTCACAATGATCATAAACGTGGGACGTACCAACAAACACCACGCAATCGAAACGAGACTACGAGGTAGAACGAACCATGATAAGTTGCATCGGACATCAGACATGACTTGCTCACCATGTAAAGAGCCCCATGTTAACGAATACGATCGTCAGGTGTCGAAGATAGTTTTGTGACCTGACGTTCATATGAGGCCCATCAAACACGCCGCACAATTTCATTGAAATGGAATAACACGCGACATACCTCCGAACTTCTCGATATCCTTCTCGAAGGTAGAAGAACACGGACCCCGTTATCAAGATGTCACAGATGGCTCCCAAAAGGGCCGAACGCGGGGACCACTGATAAGTGAAAGAGAGATATTAGAGGATGACTAATAAGCAAACGATAAACGGACATACCGGAGTAGAATCGAGGACCACTATGCTGCGGGTAACGAGGCTAAGTAGATTGTCTCAGCTCGTCGAGATGGATGGCGGAACAAACAAACATACACTACATATGTGCAAACTTTTGAAGTGGGGGACCGACTCAGTATTGCTATACAATTTAGGGAGAGGTAGAAGCTACGAACTCAGGCCGAGCACTATGAATGTGGGGGCAATTCAGCGACATGTATACCAACAATATTGGAACCACGTACCGAATTGCGTCAACGTTGTCGCTATCTATGCCCACTTCCCTCAGTAAGATATTGCATGAATACAGCTACCACGCAACTCACGATCAAAAATGTCAGGAGCGCATTCCGTGCACTAACTAATGCCAATCCATTCTATTGGGGAACGGGTGAAAGGAAAATGTCCGAACTCACTTATCCAAACTCTATGAGCATAAAAGCTGTTCACGTGAGCTGACCATGTCGGGAACAATGCATGAATGAGGCCGGTGCTCACCATTGAACCACTGCAGTCACAATATACTTGTGATGTCCGGGTCAGCATCGCAGTCTTGACGGCGCTCAGAATGTAACAAGGACTTACACTCGTGAACATGGCTGCCTGGTAAAACCATGCAGTTGAGATACCTCGACAATACTTAGCTGGATCTACGTACTATCATTTCCCTACGCAAGTGTTCCCGTCCATAACTGATGAGCTTTTGAGTCCACAAATACACCGAGCTCACCACGGGAGTTTCGGGGGACAGTTTGTGGTAGTCGTGTCATGGCACAGTGCAAGGAGCTTCCAATGAATCTTTGCATTGAAAATTGTATGCAGAGCATCCATTGCCCTAGATTATGCCATCAAACAGAGTGAGAATCCGGTACATGTCAATCGCCAACGTGAACGCGAACATACAGAAGGAACCACACCTAGCAGCCGCCTATATTCAGAATAGCCCCTACAAACATAAACAAAATTGCGCACCATGGCCTTCAGTAACCTCAAGTCTTGAGGAAAACTTGAAAAATAAAACGTAACCTGCCCAAGTGTACATCCGAATAACCTAACGATTCTATTAATCAGCTCTATCCAACCTGGCATCGTCGATAAGCCAGTCTGTTTCACATTTGCAGACATGTCCGTCAAACCCACCATCATTGAAATGACTTGGCTGACGCTTAGTAGGTGGAAGAGTCATTTTACCTACATCAGTGACACTGAGTCCTACGCTAATCGTTAGCTAGGGGTGATATACAATAAAACGTGAAGCTCACCGCATAACATCGGCGCCCACTGGAGCTCAATTTCAGATTTCAAAGACATCCGATCGAAGTTGACTTTGAGCTTGAGAGGTCCAGTTTTTAGTTTCACAGAGAAAGCTGCACCAGGGAATGAGGCTCGCGCGGGGAGACATACCGGCATCCCCATATAATTGTCGAACAAGATTCGTTTAAAGGCCCGACTTACTATAGATCTAGTTGATAATCTCGATATACCCATAAGGGCTTGACAGATGAGGTGAGTAGATGGAGGCCTGTGGGAGAGTGGGAGTAATTGGGTGGGAACACCAGCGAAATTTTACATATTTGCATTGCTTCAAGTTGGTTGACGAAATGCGAACAGTGAAGTATTGCTGAACGAAGTACATACAGTAACTTGACACAACTTCTTGCAACGGAGGGCGCTTCTCCCCCAAACATTTCTGTGCCCTGCTTTATGTTCGTTTAGTTCTCCATCCACTCCCACCAATGTTGCCGATCCCAAAACTTCCGAAGGCGCCACCGCTTACAGCATTCGCGGGTGTCCCAGCCTCACTGGTGGGACTAATGGGGTTTCCAAAGGAACCCTTGTGGGTATGACTAGCCGACGCGCCAAATGTTGACCGATAAGATGTAGTTGGCATTGCTTGGATGGACAGGAACTTGTTCGGCAAGGGCCGATCCTCCGTATTGTACTGGAGCCAGTAAAAGACGGCGCCGATCAATGGTTGTACCTGACAGAAAGCCAAGGGACGAACCTGGAACTCAAGCCCAATGCTGTCAGCCTCGGAGACATCCAGCAGCTTGACAAGTTTCTTCCCGATGCTGTTCAGTCGCTCTACCTCATCTTTGCTCCGTGTCCACAACTGAATACGGTCCACCTTGCTTCTCAGGCTCACGACTGCCCCGCATATTTCATCACCCTCCTCCAGTTCCTCCCCGACGAGCGCCATCGCTAGCCAAGCCCAACATCGATCCAACAGGGCCGGATTGTTCTTCATCGTAAGGACCCACTTCCCACCCTGCGCATTCGCGGCATCTTCCCACATAGGCTTAATCCCGGACTTGAAGATATGGTAGTTCGAGTTCCGCTCCAGCTTTGATGGTGGCTTGAGCCAGTTGAAATAACGGCAGAACGATTCTACAGTGTCGAATTCACCAATAACGGTCAGCCCTGCCTCGTAATCCTCTGATTCGGGAACGGCAGTGAAAGGAACACTCTCTTCGCCCGTGGCTTTGGGGGGTACAAAGGGAACCTTGGCTTTGGTGTCATGGTAGATTGTCCTACGGCAACGATATGTAAAGGTCGTCCCCGATCTAAGCATGCTCACATACCAAGTAAACTGGAGGGGATGCTCCGGCGCTTTCATAACTGCGCCAGGCGTCTTCGGATCCTCGATCATCTCTGCTTCCGGGGGGCGTGCTGATCCGTCGATACTAAGCGATCTCGCCTTGGCCAGGCGGGCAGTGATAGCATCGAGACTTGGAATGTTCTTGTACCCTTTGACCTTCTTCTCGTGAGGCTTCATAGTGGAGCCAGTTTCTTGATTAAGCTCGCTCAGCTTTTCCTGAGTGAGAGGTTCGATCTCGAGTAGGGCCTCCTCCGGGATGGAAGGCGTGGTAGATTTGGGAGGCGTGGCGATGGTCGTAGCCGTCAGTGACGGGGACGTTGAGCGAGTGGACGGCGCATTGACAGCGATGGAGTCGTTGGTGGAAGTAGTCGACAGGGACGTCTGTGAGCCAGTGCGAAGGATGGAGGCGGCAAGACGTGGGCGGGCAGGCGAGCTGGTAGCTGATGCGGTTGTGTTGGCCGAGTTGAGGTTGATGCGCGCAGCAAGCTGGTTAAGCGAGGGTGGTCGTAAGGCGGCCGCTGAGCGCTCTGGCTTTGGTGCGTGCATGGAAGCGTGCAGAGACTGCGACGACGGTGGGCTCGACATCGTGAGGAACGTTGACGACGAGTTGGACAGTCCTTGTGGTGAGAGACAAGGCCGATCACCACAGCTTCAAGTCGCAAACACAGCTCATAACCTGGTCCATCAAATGCCACCAGCACTGCCAACTATCTCGAAGATAGTCAACATTATTAGACAGCCGTGGCGCACGTCGCACGACTCGTATCGACGCTCTCGCCGATTCATATGTTGACAGATCGACAATACATTAATTTCGGGATCTCAAATGACAACTGTCTGCAAGCGCGTTATTCAAAGCTACCTTCAGAATGGTCGGACACCCCGGGCGAGACTGACACTAATCCTGGCCCACCGAGCCCAACGGGTGAGGATTATGACTTGAATTGGAACAGTCAAGGAGTTGTATTCACTGCAAGAATGAATATATCCAGGGAATATGCTCTCCCTATCCCTTCCAGTGTTCACTGCTCGCAGGAAGGTGATCATACCAGGGGAATAAGACTGGGTGTGAAATCATACACGCCCAGGTACAACTATTCACGGGAACGACATCGCCCTCAACTTCGCAAAGGGACATCATGATGATCCCTGTATCGAGGACGAGCTTCTTTCCCAAGGTCAGGTTTGTTGAGTTGCATGGATGGTAAGATATTCATGCGAACTTCCATTTCAAGAATGGATCTGACGTGATTCTTCCGTACCTTCTCATCAGGGCGGCGATTGTGCGTCGGCCTTTTTTTTTTCCAGCTTGAACACCCGAATGTCTCAATTTACGATCCAACGGATCACGATGTCAAAGGGAACGGGGCAGGGTTCGGCGCTTGTACCATACGTTCAGTAAGTCTAAATTGGTGAGTGCCGTCGGAGTTATCGGTGTGCCTAGTGTTGTTTTCGAGGCGGATGAACGATTTGCATTGACAAGCGAGACCAAAACCAGCATCTACCCAGGAGGATGAAATACAGTTTCGTAGACCTTCTCACTTGTGGCCGTTTCAGCACACGTTTTTTTACCTTGAAGCGAGAGCAGCACTGCATCGCGCGGCCCACCCCAAGGCTTCCACCCCTGGACTACCATCCCACTCGGCGACGTTCGGGTTTCCCCCATTAATCTACTTCCCTACAGATCCTGTGTTGGGGACCGCAGGGTCGCTCCCGAGCTTGGGTACTCTGCCATATAGGCCCGTCTCTTGAACTCTCAGGTCGGACAATTCTTTCCCCCAACCCATTCAAGGTGTCAAGCATTCGCTGAGCTAGAGCAAATATGTCTGAGAGCGGGTCACCTTCACCGGAGACGGTGTCTACTCTCTTGAGTGAGTTTTCAGTTTGGCTGCATATCATGCGAATTACCAACCAAGTGCACTCTCGCAAGTCTTGGTTACCATCTTTCATGCGTTGGCTTTGATCCTGACTTCATTTCGACTGTGGTTTCGATATCATATCCGACGACTCTGGTGGGATGATTTCTTGGCAGCTCTCGCACTTCTCTGTGATGCTGTCTGTATGGTAGCGATGTGGACGCTTACCGCACCACTTGACAACCCATACATCAACATTGAGGCTTTGCGTGAGCATTCTCTTTTTGCTGGTCTATCCCATTTAACTTCATGATTTCCGTGCTCGCTGGCAGCCACCCCCGCTCAGTCACGCAGTGTTCACATAATATCATACTGGCTGAGTATCCTCTTCTATACGTGCTCAATATGGTTCGCACGTATATCCATCGTATTCTCAGTACTCCGTATTGTTCCACCCGCTCGGAGTGTCGGTAGGACAGCCTTGGGTGCCGGTGGGGTTTTCGTCTGCATGTGGGCATACATGTTCACTTGCAAGTCGGTCGTGTGTTCCATGGACAAGTCATGGTATGACTCCCTTGCCATCGGGTGTCCGATGCCCAAATGGGTAGCGCTATCAGAGGTCTGCAGTACGTTTATCCACTTCGCACCCAGCATCCCTCGCGTGTTCATCTTGCTGTTCAGCCGATGCATTGTCAGACGTCATCCTCGTGGCTCTCCCGCTTCATTTGCTAAGGCGTGTGAAGTTACCCTCAAACCAGAGAATCATGGTCCTTTCAGTTTTCTCGACCAGCATCTTGGTTAGCGTCGTCAGCGCGGTACATACCGCATACCTTATCACCCAGGTCGTCTTCACTGCAGGAGTCACAGCAGAAATGGAGGTACGCACACCCCTTTCTTCTCGTTCCTGTGTTGATCCCGTTTCGTCAACCCATGCGATGATGAATAACTCAAATGTATCAAGAGTGCAGTCTCTCTCATCGTCTGCAATCTTCTCGTCATCGTCACTTTCTTCTGCCGCGTGATTAGAAATGGCAGAGACCTCACCGCAGGCCTCTCCGACAAGAACACCGGGTCTCTAAACCGCCTCACCACCGTCGACCTTGACTTTTCCGGAGGTTCTCACATGACGCCGACGACTGGCACAGCGCCCACCGGAACGACTATATCGACTCTCATATTCGCCAGTACAGGCGACAAGGACACGACGTTTGGCTCCATCGGCACAACGGGTGGGTCTGTTTTTCCCGCCGTGACTGTGAACACAGACACGAGCCCCCCCCACCAATTATTGTGAAGCAATAACGATGATTATTGATTTCCCACCCCGCGGGGCATTAATGCTGCTCCGTGGAGCCTGTGGGACTGGGGACACTCTTATTGGCTTTTTTGCGCACTCCCTCAT
>JBBPQV010000412.1:0-21882 GCA_038092675.1 Boletus rufocinnamomeus
CCGCAAAAGGTCGTCGCGGAAGAGCGTGTCGACGACGACGTGTTTGAACGGCGCGCTGTCTGCGTAGCCGGTGCGTAGTTGCTTGACGTTGGACGGATCGAAGAGACTGGTGGCGAAATGCGCGACGACGTCTGAATCTGCGTCGGTGTCGTCTGACACGGTGTGGCTTGTTTTGGGCCTTTTGTGGTGAGCTTCGTCGACGGTGGGCGATGACGAGCGTGGGCGGACCTGCGCCATCTTTTTCTCTTCCTTTCTCTCTCTTTCTCTTTATTCTCTTTTCTTTTATTCTCTGGCTCGGTGGTTGGAAGTGGCGAGGTGAGGGTGAGATGACGGCGCAGCTGGTTGGGATAAGGCCGCCTTCTGATCGATCCTCAATGCCTCAGGTACCTTGCTTCTCGTTGCCCACGATGCCGCTCACTCGACGACGTTGGCCAACTACGAGCAATCAAGCCAAGCACTCGTCATACTGCCAATGGGTTTCATCGCAATCATAAGTAACCCTATAGTCTTTGCCATAAACCCTGTCGGAGAAGGGAGGGGGTTGCAAAAGAGTTGAAGTTGAAAAGTCTGCTTTTCTGACTTCGGTGGGCTCGTCAAGTTCGACCAAGCTATCCCGGAGCCGCAAACTTTTTACAGCCAAGTTCCGTCGAGCACTCTTTGCAGTCGACCGTCATCGCGCGCCAAGCCGAGTGGAAAAGTAGGATCTCCCTGGCAGTGCTACCCATTCTGCGCACCCGGGCTTGAGCAGTCGTCATCCTTTGCGAGATGCTTATTCTCTTCGACGGCTTTCAGCTTTCGGTCTTTGGCTCAGATCGAGCACCGAGGTTTTTGCATGCGGCCATATCATGCCGTCTGCGTTGAATCGAACCCCCAGGAGTGCCGTGTTTATCCTGACCACCTCGCCGTCACGACCATTGAACTGGTTTCGGTGTCGTAGACATCTGCCCTCCTCCGTCACAGACTTACCAGACCCGAGTCGACTTCGTACTTTCATAATGACGTTCCAATCCTAGACATTGGCATCACCAACTCTCTCATTCCCCATCTCGCCGATCGCCTCGCTCCGTACGATCATCGATGGACTCGCTTCCGACTCCAGCTGGGGGTTCGAGAGATGTGTCCGGGATCATCTATCCCCCTCTTCCTCATGTTCTTTTTCTTTCTTTCTACCATCAACTGCGGGTTACACTGGTCGTCACTTCGTCACTTGCACCGCCGCTTCCTCTTACGATCGCTATGTTTGGCCCGTCGAGTCCGAGTCCAAATCCACAGTCCGTGCAAGATACGAGATATGACGAGATATCCAGCCCAAGTAACGACTTTGTTCTACCTCGAGCTGAGAACGGTCAACCGTTTCGTCGTCTCCGATAACCCATGACCGCAACTGAGGCTGAAATGACACGCAGGTATTCCAATCGCCGACGACGAACGAACGACCCGCTCTCAAACGCACACCCATAACCTGACGTTCCAATCCTAGACATTGGCATCACCAAGGGAAAGAAGGTCTCTCTCACTCCCCATCTTGCCGATCGCCTTGCTTCGTACGATCATCAATGGACTCGCTTCCGACTTTAGCTGGGGGTTCGAGAGACGCGTCCGGGATTATCTATCCATATCCTGCCCAAGTAACGACTTTGTTCTACTTCGAGCTAAGAATGATCAACCGTTTCGTCGTTTCCAATGACCCATGACCGCAACTGGGGCTGAAATGCCACGGACCAACGGACGACCCGCCCTCCACGCCAATGCGCAACCCCAAGGAAAATCACGATCACAGTGTTCAAGATGGACCGTGACGCGTTCGGAGATGGAGGCGAATCGGACTCCCAAGATCTACAATCAACTCTCTGAAATCCTTGATGCCGTTCCTTTGTCCTACCCGATTGGCACAAAAAGGACACAAGACACGTATACGCCGCACACACAAATCCGATACAATTCCTCGTTCGCGTCCGGGGGGGGGGCCAAAGTCAGAGGTTGGACGATCAACCTACGCTATGGCACGTACGACAGGTATAGCCACATGACACCCAATATTTGATCGGGGAAAAAAGGTATGAAAGGACCATCGCGCGCTGGCAGCTTGATACTTGCCGGCTTACTGTACGCCATCGGGCTATGTCGGCTGGAACATTCTGGACTGGACGGGTCACGGATAGCCGACCCGCCCGAGGCTCTGACATCGTCGGACGGCGTTGCACGCTGCATTCGCCAATATGTATTGAGATGGCTGACTGATTCAATGACAGGCCGTCGGCCCGCCGTACGTACGATACGCGCATACGCGTCCGTCCGCACGGCCGCAACCTTGGCAAAAAGGACGATTGAGTCATCGTGCTTCAGTCATGCGCGCGTGTACCAAGCAAGTCACGCCACATTTGGCAAGATAGCCTCTCAGATCCGAATTTCAGACCGCTGAACGCTCAAACGGGGTACATACCATCCCGTCGTACGACTCATCGCATCGCATCAAGGTCCCGCCGGGCGCCCGTCCGACGACCGCCTTGATGGGCCGATCAACATGACCAAAAAAAAAACCATACGATTGGAATACAACGCACGCGCACTATCGGCGCCGAGAAGAATACTCCGCAGCGCCAATGGGAGTCAATATTATGTATGGACACTGTGGAGCTCGTCTGACGGTGACGCACTATAGCTTACAAGTAACCGGATGGAACAAGGCTTGCCTGTGCAGGCTAGCGGTTTAAGGGTAAGCGGTCAAGTTCAAGCCCCACCATGAGGACAAGGTCGTGTGGCACGGTGTGGGCTTAGGGCGAACCGATTTCGTTCTGTCTCGGAATTCCGTTCATTCCGAATGGCCTTGCAATGTTCTCGACTGTGCCGCCACCAAGAAGTTTCTCGCTGGCTATCTGTCCAGCACGCCGTGATGCCAAGTTATAATTGGTAAAGCTCTATGAAGTCATACCAATGACCGTACCCAGTTATCTCTGCGGTTCAGCTGACTCCAGGATGATCACCTAATCATATTGTAGCTTTTTATATCTTTCTTTGTCTTTTCTTATCTTGAACAATGTTAACCGAAGTCGGGAACCAGATTATCGGACCACACTCTAAATACAAAAAAGTACGAGTAAAACATGCGGAAAGATCGTGGTTATTATACATACGATGTGGGCGTGTGCAGTCGTCATGACTAACGATTACATGGTCGTGAACTAAATATCTACCAAAACGCTTTTCGCCTTAAAGCCTTATCCCGAGAAGGACCCGCCAAACTATAACCTGAACAGATGAAAAGGGAACAATAACAGCTGTCAACAGCTTTCGTCTTTGAGATGGATAGGCCCGACAAAAGATGATTCATTTCCGTCGTCACAAGACGACACCCGAGCCGGTGCATGGTACGGCAACGGGACGCGGCTTATCCAAGCTTCCGTCGCCGTCGCGCGCAGTTGACGAGCCATCTGCGGAGAGACTTGCGCCAATGGCACGGGTGCGTAGATAGGCGACTCCACGGACGCCTCATTGGCGGATACACGTTTCTCGTCCCGATCGATGGATGGATGTGGAAGAAGATATATGCGCTCGAGCGGTGTCAAGTTGTCGTCGTCATGCGAACACGATGAGTCACATCGATGGCTCGATACGAGGTGGGCGTAGAAACGCGAGAGCGCAAAAATGAAATGTATCTGGACGCGAAGGCGATGAGCATTAATCTCGGTGGATGTATAAAAAGGGTACATACGCGGACGACAGTCCGGAGAAGGAACACAGCCATGAATACCATGAGACCACGTTCAAACCACTGCTCGCAGTTTTCGAGGGTGAGGCCGAGGTCGATGACATCCCTGAGCAGGTCAGGTTGTCTTGATACTTGTTCGCAGACTTGGGCGCGTGTAGTGGGGTCTACTGCTGCGGAAGATGCCAATACGGCAAAGAGGGTGCAAAATGCAAAGTCGCCAATGACATAATTGCGGTAGATGCGAACAAACGAGGGTATGCACTAGGGAGGGTGTCACGAGGGCAGGCGAAAGGAAAGGAAAGGAACGTACCTTGCTGATACCCATGAGGCCGAACACGCAGATGGCAGAAGCAGCTGCAAAGTAGGCAGAGAAGAGGCCGCAGATGAGTCTTGCGCCGTCTCTAGAGAGGGAGAAGCTCAATCCCTCCCACTCGCTTCCCGGCTCCCAAGCGAGGGATCTCCATACGCTGGCGAGGTAGGCGGCGAGTGCGACGTTGGACACGGCGCCGATGAAGGCGGTGGCGAGGGATGCAGACCTGTCGAGAGGGGAATACTTCATGGGTGAGGAAGGAAGAATGGAAGGAAGAGGGGTTGAATCGATAATTATTCGTATTCTGGCTAGTTAACTTTGATGGAATGCTGTGCAAGGCTGAGCGAAATTGACTAAGCAACATTCTTGGCCCGTCCCGATCCGGCATGGTCCGGCGGCCCCTTTCTCCGACTACGTCAGACCCCATATGCCAGCCCTTCGCACACCCTCCACCAACGCGTCCACATTGCCGAGCAGCGTGCCCAATATCTCCTTCTTCTCCTCCGTCGTCCGCACTGCCTCCTGTCTCGTCTCCCACTCCTCCTCATTACGCGCATCGGCTGTCGAAAAGTCCTCAGACACGTACACCCGCGATCCAGGCGCCTTTTTTGGACTCTGCGGCACGTAATCGACATCCTTCCGGAGCATCATCATTGATCGCGTCGAAATCGTCCTCGGCGTCTTTTTGCTGCCATCACGGACAGGGGGTGGCGAACTTGGTGGTGTATGAGGCTCTCCCACACTAACAGGGGTCGAGTACGACTTTTTCACCGGTGATGGCGTTCGGATACTACTCTGGCTCGAGCTCGTCGTCACAGAAAAGGCAGACTTGGATGATGACGACGACGAGCTAGACGAACCAAACGATGAGTATGACGTACCCGATGCTGGTCGCGCAAATATCTTTGGTCGCGTCGACGCGTGCACCTGAGTTGTCACCGGCGTACTTGGCGTCGATTGCGATCCTAGCGACGACCCGCCACTCACATCGTGCGTGGTCTCGTCCATCAAGTAAAAGTACAGAAATTCGAGACACTTCATCCTGGCATCCGCATGAGCACCGTTCTGTCTCTTATCAATTGCGATCCCTCACCTCACTTCTCGTGGCGTTCCTGCTCTCTTCAATAACTTTACGACAGCCTGCACACCGTTGACGTCTTCAAACGTGCGCAGTGCAGCCGACGAGTCAACAAGCACGCAAAGCAAGGTGTCCAGGATAGCAGACGAAAGGTGCGCGATCGAGGATGTCTTGTCCGACGACGCGCCTGCAGTCGAGCTATCGACGGACGATGGTGTGATCATAGATGTATGCCGCGAGGTCGTCAAGAGCGCTACCAGAATCTACAACGTGGCTCAACACAAGGACGAACATCCATCGTGGTGCCGTACCTCCAAAGGATGTCGGCGACCGAGGTATACTTTGCTGGCCGTGTGATGCAAGGTGATACCCTGTATCACCGAGAGCAATTGGTACAGTTGTGAGCAAATCGCGTTGAGTTCCGTCTCTCGGTCCTCTACATCACTCGCTCAACATCGGAGATAATCGCATACTGAGCAGACGTACTTTCACTCGACGTCTTGCTAGCCAACGCCTCTAGACGCGACGCTGCCACTTGTATCCAAGAAAACGCCCTCGAGGGAACTGAGCTACCACGTTCAACAAAGTCCCATTGGTTGTGAACGCGCGTCTCTTACCGTTGCATTCAAACGTGTCCTGAAGCTCGAGAAAGTAGCGCATCGTATCATCTTCGACATCGGGTGCGCATGCCAGTGCGAGTTGCTGCTCCAATACAGCGAGCGCCCGTGATCGACGGTTGGATGACGCGCTTGGAGAGCTGATCTAGTGAGGTACATCTCAGCGTGCCGTTCTCAGTGCAAGAAGACGATTGGGATGCGCACGTCGTCGAGGGCATCCTGGATGGTGTCTTTCATGGACATGGTGAGTGATGAAATACAAACTTTTAACTGTCGCAGCAGATCCAAAAATAAAACCGCGTTGTGTCCACGTGATCATATGATGCGGAAATGCGGGGGAGCCGCCAGACGAGGTTGCGCACATATCACAATGTCGTTCCCAGTGCACTATTCCACTTACCACCACCACCACCATGGCACCCATCAAAACTGTACGTTCCTTTGAATTGGACTCTCGTCGCGTATTCACAAACAACCGTAGCAATGGACACGTCTTATTCGTTTCATCGCCGCAGAGACTTCCCAGGTGCACATCGGCCAGCCCGTCGACCCAAAACTTGACGGCAAGTCGCTTTTCTTTTCCACCCCGTCCTCGCTCACGTTCCTCCAGTCGGTCTCGCCGCATGGAACAAGCAAACCATCAAAGCTTACGAGATCGTCGGCTCGGCACTCGACCCCGCCGCGCAGGTCACCAACACGGTTCTCACCGTCAAAGAACTCCTCGCCCCCCTCTCACGCGAGGAACTCAAGATTGTTCGGTGTCTAGGTCTCAACTATTCTGATCATGCCGTGTGTCCTCCTCTTGTTTCTTACCTTTTCTCCCCACTCACGCGTCGGGTTCGTGTAGGCCGAGACTAAGATGGCATTGCCTCCGTGAGTGTATTCGTTTGTCGGTTCGTGAGTACGTTTCTAGTGCTTATTCCGCCTGCGTTCGCTCCAGCGCACCGATTCTGTTCTACAAACCCCTCTCATCCATGATCGGACCCAACGCACCGATCTACGTCCCCAAAGTCGCCCAGCCAGTCGAGGTGCATCTCTCCGACTATGAGGTCGAGTTGACCATCGTCATTGGAAAGACGGCCAAGAACGTGTCCGAAGCTGACGCGCTCGATTACGTCCTCGGGTACACCGGCGCCAACGACGTGCGTGTTCTTGTACATTCCGCCCAAGATATGTCTTTTTGCTGAACAGCTTTCCGCGGGGATGTACATAGGTTTCTTTCCGTAAGCACCAGCTGACGACCTCGCAGTGGGGCTTTTCCAAGGGATTCGGTTAGTCGGTGTACCACCTGCACTTACTCATTCATTCCTCCCCTTCCACAGACAACACCACCCCCCTCGGACCCTGCCTCGTCTCCAACAACGCCATCCCCGATCCACAGGTCCTCCCCCTCACATGCACGCTCAACGGCAAGACGCTCCAGAACGGTAGCACCAAGTACGTCCCCCCTCCTCGCGTCGTCTCTTCTTTCCGTTCCGTTTCCCCATTTTTCCGTTCTCTCGTCCGACGCACGTGTTCACCTCCCCTGCCCTTTGCTGAACAGAGACCAAATCTTCAACGTCCGTCAAACGGTCGCGTTTCTCTCCCAAGCCACCACCCTCGAACCTGGCTCGATCATCCTCACCGGAACGCCAGCCGGCGTCGGGTTCGCACGCAAGCCTGCCGTCGTACTCGGACATGGCGATGACTGTCGGGTTTGGATCGGACATGGGATCGGGACGCTCGTGAACCCTGTCGTGGAGGAGGGGAAACGACCCGGGCCGGGGGCCAAGTTGTAGTCGAAATGAGGGCAACCGCTTCCACCATCCTATAGCTATAATATTACACTCGAGAGCGGGAAAGAAAAACAAATGATCAGAAAGTACAAAGTGTGATCATGATTACATACAACATGCGAGCGAAAACCACGACGTCCGTCTGTTCTACCCCACGCTCCAAATCAAAGCCCACCAAACGCGATCAACTTTTGGTTCAGATACTCTTCGATCCCATGTCCCCCCTCTCGTCCTATCAAACGCCCATCAGGTCATGTCCAAAAAACACGAATAAACCAAGACTCACCGAGTCCACTCTGCTTCACACCTCCAAACGGTATACTCGCCTGACTGATCAACCCCGTGTTCGTCCCCACCATCCCCACCTCGAGCGCCTCCGCGACCCGCCACACCCTTCCCACATCCCGACTGAAGAAATACCCCGCCAATCCAACGTCGGCGTCGTTGGCCATCGCGATCACTTGGTCCTCGGTGTCGAATTTGATCAGGGCGGCGACAGGCCCAAACGTTTCTTCGTGCGTGAGCTGGGCGGTGGGTGGGACGTCGGAGAGGACGGTAGGCGGGTAGAAGGAGCCGGTGCGTTTGGCTTCGGGGGTGGCGTTGGAAGTGTGTCCCCCGACGAGGACGTTGGCGCCGAGCGCGATGGCGTCCTCGACGTGTCGGACGACTTTGGAGACGGCACGGTCGTGGATGAGCGGGCCGTGTGTCCTGTGTGCGGGTGTCGTCATCATCACCATGCATCACGTTGGCGTCGAGCGAAAAGGACCTACGACGTCTTGTCGAGTCCGTTCCCGACTTTGAATGCAGCTACCTTTTCGGCCAGTCGAGAAGCAAAGTCGGCATAGACGGACGATTGGACGTAGATACGGTTGGCACAGACACACGTCTGCCCCGATGCGCGGAATTTGCATAGGACGGCGCCTGGATGGAGTATTATGAACAAACAAGTCTCGAGCTCCATGAGAGGTTCAAATACTACCTTCAACGGCCTTTTCAATGTCGGCATCGTCAAAGACGATGAAAGGAGAGTTGCCACCCGCTTCTATCGACATCCTTTCCACCGAATGAGTGCAAGCCCACGAACAAAAATAAACAAGAAAAGAAAGGCGTACTTTTTCAGCGTCGAAGCGGACATGCTATACAATGACCTGGCAACCGCCGTCGAGCCAGTAAACGAGACCTTTCGAACGACCTTGCTTTCGCACATCTCGCGACCAACCTCATGGACGTTCTTTTGGGTCGTGACCATGTTGATGACCCCATCGGGTACGCCAGCACGTCGAGAGAGCTACACAAACGGACATTTAATGGTCATGTACCAGGGTCGAGGCAGGCACCTACTTCGGCAAGCGCGAGAGCAGAGAAAGGCGTCTCAGGTGGCGGCTTGATGACAGCCGTGCAGCCTGCGGCGAGTGCTGCCCCAAGCTTCCGAGTGATCATCGCAGACGGGAAGTTCCACGGCGTGAGGATCGACCTGCCATGACAATAAAGCACCTCCAACATTAAACAACGAGCCAACACTTACACGACACCTGTCGGACAAGCGGTCAGCCACGGACCAGGACGAACACAACTTGCACTCACCAACAGGTTGCTTGATCACGACGTTCCGTAAATTGGAAAATGGGGACGGGATCTGTTCTGCGAAATAGGTCACGTACAGGTTCGAGGCTTTTCAATTCCAAAAGTGCTTACCACCATATGTGCGAACGGCCTCCTCGGCTGTACGATACGAACTCATTCTTCGTGCCTTGTCTCGCGGAGCAAACAGGGGTGCTCACCAAACCACTGCGAGATCGACCCAGTTAGCTCTGACATACCCTGCATGTATGCTACTCACTTCCAAGAAAGATGCGCTATACGTGTTCTCGCCCTAGAAGACCGCATTGAGGCATAAGCACGAGACTACAAACATGCCTGGCGCACCTTGGCGTCTGTCAGCGTCTTTCCATTCTCTAACGTCTACACCGTATCAAAACATCAATCACGCCCGACCATGCGACACGACGCACGATAATGCGAGCCAAGTCGTCATGGTGTTCTTGCATCAGTCCAAAGAACTTCATGAGAATGTCATGTCGGTGCTACAGCACGGTGAAGAGAGGTTTCGGTCAGCATCAGTCAACATATTCCCATTACACTCCCTCCCTAAGAGTGAGCTGACCTTGGCTGTTGTCTTTCCCCACGTCTGGAATGCTTTTCCGGCCGCTGTGATCGCAGCTTTGGTTTCCTCGAGCCCCATCTCAGGGACCGTACCCAGTTCTTCCTCGGTCGCAGGGTCTAATAACGAAGAGAATAAGAACCATGTATAAGCAGTGCCCGCAACCCCCAAAAAATTGGGTTAGGAAACGAAAACAATGAGTAGTACCCACTTGTCACGAGGATCTTCTCGCCCCCGATCGCATCAAGCCATTTCCCGTCAATGTAGGCTTGCGACTTGATCAGCGTTGGATCCTTGAGTCCCCACTAGGAGCAACGAACGACCATGTATCAACCGTGTAAGCAAACTCGGTTTCAAAACGTGTGGGGAACGTACGACGCTAGTGTTGGCGGTGCTTGCCATTCTGTACCACAACGTAGACCTTGGGTGGTGGCGGGTCGCTATCGATGGCGTTCTTGGTGCAAGGACTCTGAACGATATCGAAGAGGGAAGGTGTCGGAGTGGCGTCATTTCAGTCCAACGGCGACTACTAACTAGGTCGCGGTGAATATAGGGAGAGGTCACCTGGACTGCCCTGGGAAAGCGAGTGGCTGGCACGTCCAGCTGACCATCCGGGTATGTTTCCGGCTACTACTACACCCTCCTCTAATAAAAAAAATATCTAGGCAGAGCTCAGCGTTTCCGTCCCTTTGCCCCACTCCTGCTTCCCTCTGCTTGGTCTAAAAAGCCACCTATCTCGAGCGCATTCCGTGCCGCATGATTGATGTGTTTGAACCGATCAGGTCCGAGATGAATCCCTCCAAACCACCTCGTCACGACGACGAGCACATCATTGATCTCCTGATTGCAACAAAACGTTCAACTCGCGTCAGCCCCAGGCCCACAACTCCGCGCGCCAAACAATCTCATCCATATGAACTTCTTACCAGAATGGACAATAAATGTGCGAGCCGGCTCCCTGCCGCCGTCTCACCGTCATCGTCATTGTCTTTTGATGTGGTGTAGTCCCCACTTAGCTACGTCGTCCGCGTGGCAAGTTGGGATAGGGTCACCCACCTTGATGGAGTACATTTCCGTCCTGGCAGCGCCAGGCGTTGATGATCGGATGTGCCGCGCGGGCAATGTGTCGATCGGACATCAAGTGATTCAATATCAGACGAACCTAGAACCAGCACACTTCCATCAGCCATACCCGATACAAAACACAACCAGCGCCAGCAGAGACGGCGTGCGACGAACCTGCGATGGATGTGATATCTGACATGCACGCCCTACAAACACGCTCTTCCGATCCACGATCGGCTCAGCTTCGAAAAGCTTGATCCCCTCGGGCAGCGCTACATTCTGGAGAGTCGGCGCCGGTCGCGACGCACTCCCCAATCCCTCCCCGTCCTCTTCCGTCAACTGCACCGATTCTTGTGGTGCTGAATCACGCCCGGAGGCGTCCTCTCGAATAAGCTCCCCCACTTTTTCTCTGTTGAGCTTGTCTTCGTACCATGCTTCGCACTGCTCGAGGATGCTCTGAAGTCCGTCAAAGACGCAAACGGTATCGGGGGACCATTCAACACCGGATAAGGATATAAAAGTGCGAAGTATCGATCCAAAGAGAGATGAGTCGACGCCAAAGGCGCCGATGTAGCGCGAGAGGAGCTGCAGCTGGGGTGGGCTCTCGGTGGGGTATGAAGGAGGTAGAGAGACGAGAATGCGGAGGGATACGTCCGCGTGCGATGGAAGACTATCAGAGCGGCGGTGAGAGGATACCGGAGAGATGAATAAATGATGGTCAATGAAAGGGAAAATAGAAAAAATAAAAGGAAAGGAACGACTTATGTACACACTTTAGTGAAATCACGTAGCGAATCGTGTCCACCCCGTTGCTTGGAGAGCTCTGATCTGAAGTATGCTCGGGACTCCCTACCCCCGAACCATGCCAGAGATGAATCGCACTATCTCCATAGATAGATTGCAGCACTGCGAGAGGAAAGTGACGCACGGATTCAGAGAGCAGTCCTGAAGAGATCGGAAACCGAGAAATCAAAGGTATTCACCACCAATTTCTGAGGCCACCTGCTCCCGATCCGGCTGCATCATCAGTTCAGAAAGAAAGTTCTCCGTCTCCGCTGCCAGTTCTGCAGCATTATCGTCTAGTCCGCTCTCCATGACAACCGACTCGAGCGAGGATGCACAGTTTGCGGAAAGACATTGTCGCGATCCCGCCGATTGGCCCTTATATATACAGTTTCAGACGCCGCGTCCATTGTGGTCATCCGAATATTCTCAGGGGCTAGTCAACTTGTTTAGAAATGGTACAGGTCAGGGTTTCGTGAGCGTCATATGCAGTCAGAGTGCCCGAGAACATGGGAGATACATGACAACTAAGACGACCCAGGGAGATATTACATATGTATGACACGAGGTAAATCATCGGCGCATGCGAGTCTATATCACAAGTCGGGATGAAAGTTTATCCACCTCGATAGGATAAATTCACATTTCCGACTCGACTCGGAGCCGGGAGGCAGAACCAAGATGATCGAACGAACGTGCCGCGCGAATCAATCTGACTTTACCCGCGTACCGGTGCTAGGTGGCCAGTGTTGCATTACTGGACACTAAACACCAGCCTCAATCACGCCACCAGTAAAATCTGTGATGGCTGCGATAGTATCATGTGGGTGGGTAAGTCTTCCTGGGATAGAAGGAGATGAGAGTTTTAGTAAGAGTAGATCAGGAACTGTACGAAAACAAAGCAGCCCTTAATAATAGAAACAAAAACGATGAACCACCTACTTCCTTTAGTAGTCAATGTACTACACATAGTAGTACATCTGCATCAGTAGCAAGTCATATCCGCTTCATTCGCGCGGATATAAGCTTATGCGGCGCGGCGTCCAACAGTTATTCAAATACTCTCGGGGACTCATCAATGGAAGGCAGATAAGGTATATAGCGATTCAGCGAGAGATTACGTCTAGCACCAGGTAACGATCACGGGTAACTTCCGAAGCTCTCCATCATCATCAACTCAACGGAGAAAAATCAGAGGTTGAGATTGACAGGGCTGCAGCCAAGCGCAACGACGCCATCTGTGATAAAAGAGTGAGCACCGACGCAAGTGAGACATGGGTTGGATTTTTTCTAAATTGCTTACTGTAGCTGTTGTTCGAGCAGCAAACAGGCTCAGCAGAGCTGTGTACATGATCAGCGGCGAGTCCTTGACGGTAATAAAGGCGACCTACCAAGTGGCACCGCTGCCAACACCGACGACGGTGATGGGGGAACAGGTGAGGCCGATCGGGACGGCGACGCTCGAGACGTCAATACCAAGCGTGCCTAACAAGGTAGCAAGGGAGGGGGTGATGGTAGACGTGGTGCTGTCACAGCACTGGACAGGTCCAGTTGTGCACTCGCTGGCAGGCGTACTAGTAGTAGCAACAGTGGCAGCAACAAGAGCGAGGAGGGTAGTCGCGACAATGGATTTAGAAAACATGACGAAGGATGAGAATGGTTTCAACTGGTCGAAGTGGCTGAGCGGGAATGGGGTCGATAGCGTTGTAATGCTGGGCTTTTATACCTTGACGGAGAGCTTGAGCATGTTATCCTCATGACGCTCGGTAAAAGTCACGGGGCGACTTTCGTAATATCCAGGTATTTACAGATACATCCAGGGGAATGAACGCCGTTTGCCAAGGCCAAGCGAGAACGAACATCAGATCGCGAAAACGAGAAGCACTTAACTCAGGGCATGACAACCGTAGGACGATGAATGCGATGGTCGGATGACCAAGTAGTTCTTGTGACATCTATTGCAATGAAGGGAATCTTCGGAGTGCTCTGATTGGTGGTGAAGCAATTCGCCGAGCTCGTCCTGGCTGATCGTAACACGGGTTCGGCAAGAGTCTTTCATAGGAAGGGCGGTCAGGACTCGTATGCATACAGTTGTGGACTTGTGGGTATTGCTATAATCCCAGGATATCCACGTTAACCTCCGTTTTCGTTCAACAATACGTAAATATCGGACGTGAATAATCAGGAGTGGGAAGTCTTGGAGTGGTGTGTCGGCCGCCCCCGCCGTCAACTTCCGTCAAAAGTGACATCGAGTGCGATTGGATCGCTTTACGAGAGGTTACTGGACCTTGGTTGTGAGAATTTCGCTGATTGGGGGGCGAAGAACGGAAACATAGATAAGGGGCGCGTTCAGAGAAGATCCCCGAAACAGGAATGTTGGCTGGGAGGAGAAAACCGCCCCCGAAATCGGCCCCCTTCTGCAAGTGAACCGACGGAGGTACAGCAGAGCATGATTCAAGCGGCAAGGCCGATTCGGGTCTACAGAAGGAAAACAAGTTTAGAGGTATCATGTTCGGCGAATGCGAAATGTCTACTCCGTGCTCGGTAGGGTCTCCCTGGAATTTCCACGGTGACAGCACTTTTTGAAGTACGGCCACGTATACGCGAGCATCTTGATGCATCTACGCCTCGGAGAGGAACAAAGACGACAACGGCACCTGTGCAGCACGAGGCCCCTTGACGACGGGGTTGAAGAACTTCACTTCTATAACTCTTGTGAAGAAGCTATACATAGCGTCATTCGTGAAACCAGATGAAATCGAGTGAAGCCGACCATTGACTGTCCGCTTGCAAAAATTACTTACATACATTTCGTGAATGATGAATGGCACCTGAATTCTATACAACACTCAACAGCAGCGTTGGGGCAGTAGAAGTTCGAATGAACGGTTGCAAGCTCGACACACCGCACCTTCTGTGGCGTTCAAAGTTGAACCGTCGAATCTTGCTTGACAGCGCAGCCACGCCGCGAAGTCGAGGGTGTTGCCCATATTTGGTATCTATTATGGTTCGTCAACCGTCGCATCTTCAAAGCCGTCTCGGGGAAGTCGAAATGAGACCCCTTCACAGTGTTTCAAGTAGCATGTTTACCCCCTTCAAGTTAATTTATCTTGTGTTAGCGACACTCCGTCACATTGTAATTTGTAAAGGCATATGGATCATGATATCTCAGGAGGGACATACCACCGACCCGAGCGTCCTACACGTTGCCCTACACGCTCCTTGATGGAAGAAGTCGTGTTCATTGACATCCGGGCTGTCTGGGAACACTGGCGTGTGTATCCCACCGGCAAAGAGCTTTTATTCACAGGCCAGCTTCTACGAGCTGTCTCTGTCTTCCACCTGTCACCGAATTGGCGTTGAGATTGAGCATATCTTTCAACATTACATTTAATTTATCGGAGGTATTGCGGGAGCACCGAAGCGATTTGATGAGTACATTTGTTCTCCCATCTACAACACAATATTCGCACTTGCGAATTGCACGTATGCCGAGGTATCTTTTCTATCAAACCATAATTTATTGTCGGATACTGAATCACACCAGATTTTCAAAGCATAGAAGTCACAATCTCGTTTTTACATAATGAGTCACACAAGTACAAGACACATGCGATCCATCAAATATTTTCAGCGATTGGAGCTGCAGAGCTAAGGCTACCCCTCTCTTAGAGGTTGAGATTGACGGGGCTACAACCGAGAGCGACGACGCCGTCTGTAATAAAGTAGTGAGCACCGATACCAGAGGGATACGACGCATATTTATTCCAAATTGCTTACTGTAACTGTTGTTCGAGCAGCAAACAGGCTCAGCAGAGCTGTGTACACGATCAGCAGCAAGTCTTTGACGGTAACAAAGGCGACCTACCAAGTGGCACCGCTGCCAACACCGACGACAGTGATGGCGGAGCAGGTGAGGCCGATCGGGACGGCGACGCTCGAGACGTCAATACCAAGCGTGCCCAACAAGGTAGCAAGGGAGGGGGTGATGGTGGACGTAGTGCTGTCACAGCACTGGACAGGTCCAGTTGTGCACTCGCTGGCAGGCGTGCTAGTAGTAGCAACAGTGGCAGCAGCGAGGGCGAGGAGGGTAGTCGAGACAACGGCTTTGGAGAACATGGCGAGTGAGGAGGATTTTCTCTGACTAGATCAAGTCGAGTGATGGTCACAGTAGATTAAGAAGAGCGATTTTATACGTTTTTCGGTGTGAATCACACCCCCTCCCGTTTTCTCCGTCGAAAACATCTAGAGGACAAACGTTTACAAAAATGGAAATGATGAAACGGGCGGCGGTACGGATATTGCGACGGAGGGAGAGACAGGTACCCGATCGACAATGGATGATTGCATCGACTGTGGACAGCCTGTGGGAACCCGTTCGTCCAAAACGTACCGTCCAGTCCCGGAATCGAAGACTTGACCTGCTTCTCTTGAGTTTGTGTGGGTGTGGAGTTAGATGCCAAGTCTGACATAAGGGACAAACTGGTGAGACCTCTATCCTCTCGGAACCCGAGTAGTCTTTGTCGCAAGGATCATACTTCCAAGGTAGACAGCCGAGTGAGCAAAGTATTGAATCCCATGTAGCGGACTCTTCGAGACGGAAGTAAACAAGTCTTACCATATGGCAAACGTTCTTGTTCAGTGACTTGAGACGTGCTTTGACGCCGAAAGGATATAATTACCAGTGATGGGGTGAAGAATGTCCCAACTCCATTCCCAACAAGACTTCAGCTTTGATTGCCAAGCCGACTAATTCATTGTACACACATGTCAGGTCCGGAAGTTAGAGGTCACAGCATGTCGTTTCCACCACTTAAGTTCTGGCCGCGGAGATAGAGGGGTTGTAGAGATGATACATATCTACTAGCCTGAAGAGATCCTTTGCTCAGAGTGGTCACGTCGAACGAAGGCATGTTAGAGAACGCACAAGACGATAGCTTACCCTAGAGTGCCGCTCTAAACCTGAATTGCGATTTTTTAATTTTGTTGACCTACGACCCTTCATCAGGACGAGGACGAATGACGCGAAATGGGATGTCATCGACAGACAATGCGAAGGCAAGCCCAGAATAATTGAACTCACGATGTTTCATTGAGTATGCAACTCCGACCCTGATTGTCTCGGCTTGTCAAATGAGGTTTGACAGTTGCGCACAGTGTGGCAGACGGACCTCGGCAAAGGCATGAGGCGTATTACTCTGGTACCTTTTATGCCGGCACGACGTCCTGCATGCAGCACAACTTTTGGGCTTCGACGGAGACTGGAATGCACAGGTATGCACGGGTATGCATGGAAGGGCCGCCGACCGCAAGTGCATTGCGGCCATGCTTATTATGGCCTATGGCCTACTACTCACCGACTGATACCCCTGATATAGCAAGTTTTGGGACTTCTAATTCACTAGGCACCTTCCCGTTGCTTCTTTCCCCTCCTCTGAAGAACAACCCACATTGAACTGGCAGAAACTAACGCACCTCCAATATAAGCAACAATCTGGAAGATAGTGATGTGGTACGATACCCTCGCTCCACTCATTCCCCAAGATATCATATTGAATAGCTAGGATCCGGCATGGCATTCCCACAGTGGCTCGTTTGCTGTGTCTGTCCACCGTGAGGAACTGATCCTCGACACAGGACCATCAGACAGCTAGGGTCGCTACTCGGAGGAAAAGTACCGGGTCGCGTCAGCAACTTGACTCATCTCGGCACCATCCCAAGAAAATTCACAGCGCTCAACAAGAGACGCTCGTCGAGTGGCGTGACGAAGAAGGTGGTGTGCTCGTTGTGGCCGACGTCGAGCTAGTTAGTGGTTAAACGATCGCGAGCGAACAAGTTTAGCGTGGGCCAGAGATGGGCTTTGAGATCCTCGAGGCAGGAAGGAGACCGAGTCGCTGACTTTGAAGCGGGTGCAATGCCACAGTAGCCTTGCCCGCGCGGGGTCGAGTATTCAATTATTCAAAGTTGACACTTCCATCTTTACCTTCACCATGGCCACTCGAGACATGCACGAGCCCATGGTCGGTTCAAAACGTGCCCACTCTCCACGCTCAGCACCCGCAAAACGAGCTAAAGCCGCCCAAGCGTGTCTATCATGCCGCAAGCACAAAACACGGTGCGAAATGCTTGATGGCGACAACTCTGGTGCTCAATGCCACCGCTGCAAAGTACTCAGTCTCCCTTGTTCTTTCGAGGACGGTTCCGGACCGTCTCCTGCACCTTCTTCTGCGCGTAGTCAACAGCCCGAGATCCCAGCTCAACCCAATATCGATCGGAGATCCTCCCTCCCGCTCTCGAAGAAGTCACGGGATGTTACGACGGATGACACGAGAAGACACCCCAAAGTTTGGGGAGATACACCCTCAGATACTTTACCTCCGTTCAGAGCGCCACCGCGCGACGTGGAAGAGGTCGAGTTGCTGCACCCGGAGCGTCTCCTACCTGAAAAACACTCCCCATGGGGTTTCTTGAAGCTTCCTGGCGGTTTCGAAAGCAATATGGTTCCAATGCTTGCCATACAAGCGCTGACGCGCGGTGGAACAAACGCCGCAGAGTCCTCTCGGAACAAGGTCGATCAGACAGTCTTCCATATACTGGGTCGTGAGCAGGTCAAATACTTGGTTGACATGTGTGTATCAGCCGTTCTCTGCGTTCAGTATATTTTAATCAGACGCGTCTAAAACAGATTCGAGGAACGTTACAGCCCTTGGCTAAACTTACAACCCAGCAACCGCAGTGATGGTCCCTTGCTGCGCCTCGCTCAATGTTGCATAGCCTCTCGGCATCTGGAACCCTCAATTCGCTCCATCGTCACTCCGCAGCTATACCGCTTAGCCGACGAACTTGTCTTTAGGCAATCCTTCAACCCACTCCCTTCCACAGATGCGATTCATGCCATCCTCGTTCTCTCTTTATGGGAACCCGTCGGCGACACAACACCAAAGGAACCTCGCGATGGAAGGCTAATAGCTGCAACAGCAGTCAGCATGGCCATGAATCTTCGCCTCAGCGAAGCTATGGTATATGCTCGGACCCTGCGTAATCAAAAAAAGCCAAACGAGCCATCAAGTGCGGAACTTGTCGAAGCACTCGATAAAGCACGACTAGTGCGTCCACCAAGATCAGTCTCTGAGCATGCATTGACCATGCTACGTCCATTTTCAGTGGTTTGCCCTTAATACCGTCGAGTCAATGTAAGTGAATGTTACCCTCGTTTGTAGTATGAACTGATTTACTGGGATTTTGAAGGCTCTGCGTCGGCACTGGCCGGGAGCCTATATCAGATTGCCAAAGTCTGATATACGATGCCCTCGACACGACCTCGTACTCTAACATTGGCTCAACTCGAGACTTAAGGTTATCTTTTTTCTGCCAACTTTTCACCCTTACACAACAGGGACTTTCGATACGACTACGGTCCGTCGACGAGCTTGGCGTCTTCTATAAAGAAGTGCTCGATTTCCTCGTTCACATGGACGTTCTCGAACGTCTCATCTCCCCACTTCCAGGTATGCTTTCAGTTTGTTCTCTTTCGTCACGTTCCCCTGGTTCCCAGGTTTTGCATGAACAAATAGCCCTGACCCTGACACCCAGTTTTAGCAGAACACGAAGTCTTCTATTTCCAGATGCTTCATATCTACTACCAGTCATGTCGACTCCTCGTCCTCGTACACGCACTCATGGAAACCAAGCTCGCCCTCACTAAATTCGACAGCCAAAACCCTTGGTTTCTCGTCGCCGAGCACAATGGTGTCAACCTTGCACAAAGTTGGGGACACCATGCTCTGGTACTCAGCGAAGCAATATTGATCGCCACAATCTCGCGACCCGAGTTTGCATTGATGAGCACCGCTCCCGACAGCCTGTTCAGCATGATTACGTTTGCCACTATTTTTGTCATCCTGTCGAAATGGAGCGTGTTCGAGAACGCGGGTCAACAGATGCCGGGGTCTTCGGATTCGATATTGACGAGGACAATCGAGAGGTTGTCGCTTATCGCCTGTTCACCTGACCACTTCGCCGCCAAGTGCGCTCGACTAATAGAGGCTGGTGTTCTCTCCTTCAAGAGGAAAGTCGAGGGATCAGCAAAGGAGCCAAAAGAGTTTTCGAGGCCGGTTGTACAGCATTTCACGACGAGTACTCTTGGCTCCTCGAATGCGAGTAGGAGTGCGAGCGTGTCGAGTGGTATGGGTACGGGTGGGTATGTAACTGGGAGCCCGGCCGCGGGCGTCAATACGGGAGGTAGCCTCGCTCCCGGCCCGATGGATTCCCAGCAGCATACTTTCCCCAACGTCCTGATGAGCGACCCGAATTATTTTATGGGTTCGGATATTTTTTTCGACAATGACTTCTGGTCGTCGTTCATGTCGAACCCTCCCGATGGGAATGGGATGAGCATGATGGGGCGGTGATGGCATCCAGATGCTTTGTTTGTTATTTCGATTTTTCTTGGTTTTTCGCTTACTGTATGAACAGTCTTTCGGTGGATATCGTATATAGTCGACCTGCGTATTTAATACCTCAAGGAACCCACAGTATCTAGAGAACCGAACCTGTTGTGTAATATCGTATTTTCCAGTTCCGATACCTATGAGTCTGGTCAGAGTTCGAAGAACTCCTCAAATACAAACACTATGATTGCTCCGTACGTCTGTTGGCCATGTCGGGCGGCAAGTGATGCATGATGCGCCAATAGGGAAGAAAGATGTATAGAGGGGTTCAACGCTATGAAGTTCCCGCAAGGTCTGCATCTACCCCGGACACGGGATGCGAGCTCAAACCTCAATCTTTGCTCGAGGGAGGGGTTTGAGAGGACGGGATGAGATGGGCTTCATGTCAACCGGCGACTCCGGTTGCGACTCTGCATCCGAGTCGTCATCACTGACAGAATCAGAGGAGTGATCAGAATCTTCTTCTGAGCTCGAGCGGGACAATTCGGAATCCGATTCGGACTCTGACGAGGTCTCGTCCGAGGTCGGTTCCGATTCTGTTTCGGAAGAAGGGCTCGTCGGGCGTGATCCTGGCTTGACGTGAGGTTTGGCCTCGAAGACGCCTAGTCCGAGGTTCTGAGAGGAGGCAAACCGCGGCTCGGAGATAAGCGGAGGTGGGTGGACGAGAGAAAGCGATGGTACGCACCATCTCGATGTACTGTTCTTCGTCTTCTGGGACATTTTCAATGTCGATGTCCTCGGGTTTCTGCTGAGAGAGCGCTTCGTTCGAGGCGGAGATGGCGGGAAGGAACGCTTTTATCCGCGCTAGCACTGTGGGGTGGGGGAGGTGCTACGGGTCATCGGGGGTGGACGAAAGCGGCGAGATGGGCCGTACGTTCAGAAGGGGGTTTGACTGGACCTGGTAAGGGTTCGCGTCCAATATTGAGGAGGGGATTAGGGGACACCGAGCTCGAGGGTGATGTAGTGTTTAGTCGCTCGAGAAGAGTGCCTGGTAGGAGGTAGTCATTACGAGGAGCGGTGATAAACAGACTGGGGGAAGAGCGAACGAACCGATTCGGTTTTGTCGTTGGTCGTCGTCCTCGACGTCGAGGAAAGGAGGATCGTTGGACATGGCGGTGAAGCTCGGAAGGGGATATGTACCGAATCGGGTAGTAAGCTTGGCTTTACAGCAAACTCTGACTAGGTACCATACCTGCTCGTCGTCGTGTGCGGCAGCGTCGACGCGAGTGACCTCACATCGTCTCTACAGGAACGCGCCAATGCCTACGCCTCCTCGGGTACGCGTCGTAGTCCAACTTCCATACAACAGACCCGACGAACCACACCCCAATCCTCCCCATGTACGTCTATCGTATCTAGACAACTCACTAAACCGAATCCGATAACCGCGCTCAGATAGAATGGAACGCCGAAAAGGCAAACATCCTCTGGGAGGTGATTGCGCTCAGTCGGACGAGCGATAACGGTGGTACAGACTGTGCGTCCTCCCTTTCGCTCCCCACGCGTCCCTTTCACCGAACACACGTACACAGGGAAAGGCCTTGCTGCCCATCTAGAAGTACCCTTGCCCTACCTCCTCTATCGCGCACAGGCTCGGTATGAGGAGGACCTTCGTGGGTTACAAGACATCCGAGGCGTCCTGTCGACCCCCGCATCCGTTGCAACCCCCTTCCCGGCTGCTCCGTCGTCTCCCGCTGTCCCTGCATCTCGCTCGGCGGACGCGACACCTACCATTCCTTCTTCTCACCCGCTGTCCATCAACATTCCCTCTGCCAAGCTCGCCGGTGTTGCTTCCTTCAGCGCACGGCGGCTCTCTGTGAGCCAAAGGATGGCCACCCCGCTGGGCGTGAGAGCGCGCTTGAACTCGCTGACGCACAAGTCGCCGTCCAAACCTCGCGGAGGGCAGGGACACCCGACGCATGGCAAGACATCCT
>JBBPQV010000413.1:0-21878 GCA_038092675.1 Boletus rufocinnamomeus
CGCCTCAGTGGAATTAAGGCCGAACCTTGAAGAAATGGCCCTTGCCGACGGGAGCACTGTAACGCAGTGCGCACACATCTTCGATGCATCTACCAATGAAAAGCTCGGTGGTCAGGGTAGCGACAAGGTACACTGCTCCACTTTGTTTGGCATGTATCCTTACTACCGGCGCAGACACATTACGCTGCATCCGTGTGGATCATGGATCGGTTTGGCTATAAGGATATTGCTGAAAAATTAAACGGCAAAGGTATACATCACCTCGAAAATATCTTAACATTAGACATGGTTGTACACCATCATTTCGACGATCTGAAGCTCTGGTTTGAGCCTACAGTAGGTATTCTGTTAAGTATTCTATGTAAAACACATCTGACAGTTTCAGGACGAGCTACATGTATACAGAGTCGTGGCGCGACGTCCGATGTACCTCAGTGGATGCAGGACGCTTGTGAAGTTTACAACTGAGGATCCTGAAAACTTGCCCCTTCCATCACCAGAGTACCTCAAAATCCATGCTGCATGTGCCAAGATCGCTCATATGTCGGGAGCTGGCGAGTATATAGACCAGATCTCAAGGGAGCTTGAAGATACCGAAGTTCTCTCTGAAGATGGTGCTTCCGCAGAGCTACTGGAACATCTTCTCACTCCTTTCAGTCAGGAAATTTCAGTCCACTAATGTCAGTTCTTTCATCTTTTTCCTCGTGAATTATGAATACTACGTTATTTCCTTGTTACAATTCCATGAATCGCATGGCACGGTAGTTTTCCAATTTACCCTGTACTACGGAATTATTAATAGAGAGAGCCAAACCTGCCGATTCACCGTGGGCTCGATTCAACGGTCGATCCTGAAGTCGATCCCGGACCCGCAGTCCGACTCGATCCCAACGCACACAAAAGGATGCACTCGGTCCACTTGATTTGTCTTTGAAAAGATCACTTTGTAGGTACAGTAATTCATATTTTTTTCTGTCATTCTATAGGATGTCAGGTGCCAGTACTCAAGTACTCAGCACCGGCAAGCTGGTGTGCCTGTGCTCCCTACATTCCCTAACCATGTGCTCGTCTTTTTGCATTGCAAAGACTGGACCAGAATTGGGTTGATCGTCCCGGCCATTACACATACATAGGTACTTTCTTTCTTGACACACCTCCCATCCTAGGCGCATTACCAGGCCATTCTTAATGGCGCTGCAAAAAGCCTCATTCGACGTGAGGAAATTCATACATTTGGGATGTGAGATGTAGTGGACTCGATCGGTACTTTTGCTTCAATCGATTTCGTGAATTATCCCAGTGTGATCAACCGCCACTCCCTGTTCTCCACCCGAAGCCAGGTTGCTTCTTTAACATCTGTTATTCCCACTCGGTATGCTACACCATCTCTCCACTCAACAGCTAAAAGAGCCAACAGCCCAGGGCCGCGCGCTGCCACCACGATGAAGTCCTGGTGTGCGATCTCGTGGATAGAGTTTGGGTCTGGTTGAAAATCGGGAGGAGGAAAAAGTACATAAGGCACATCCTCACCCGCACCTTGGGCGTGCCACTGTCGCAGGACCCTCACGTTCTCATGACTGGTCATGCCGTGCCACTCTCGGACTACCCTCAGGTTGGCAAGACTGGTCCAGAAGTGTAACTGGCCAATTCGAGAAACGTCGGAATATTGCGTGGTAGATAGGGGCTGGCGAGGCTGTTCGTCCTTCCATGATGTAGGAACCCAAGCTCCCGGGTGGCCCTGCATTGGCTGATCTTTAATCCTGATTAGCTGGTGTTTCTCATCCACTATGTCGAAATGAATCGCAGGTCGCACATCATCGTTATACCCAGAACAGAGAGCAGGAGGTCGGGACGGGTCCGCCCCTGACCAAGCCGCCCAGCTCCAGGAAGGGATTGGAACCATTTGTTTGGAGCCGTCGGTATGGAAGACGGGAACCTCGACATGGTTCCGTGATGGAGGACCGATGAAATACCATGTCACTGCGTGTGAAAAAAATGATTCTGGAAGGCCCCAGTGGAATGTATCATCTTGAAGTGCTCCAAGAATCTCGGAAACGCCATTAAATGCGTTCAGGATATCTGTTTGATAGGTCAAGTGACGCTGTCGATAACTGTAGAGCAGGTCCTCGTAGACGCTGCAATACTCCAATGGTTGAAGGGGTTCCCAAGACAGACACTCGGCGGCGGGTTGCTGAGGGAATGAGAAGCGATACTGCCTGATGTCCCGAACTTCTTCGAGAGCTCGCTCTTCTGAGTGCGACGCCGCACGACAGCTCCAGTAAACTTGACTCTCCGAGAATACCAGTACCCTGTTAGACAACACTCGCTCCTGGAACGTCCATCCCCGTTCGCCCCATACCGTGTCGTTGATTCCGTTTGGCGTATTGGCAATATCAATGACCGTCAGGAGCTCACAGTCGGCAAGCTTCAAGATCCTCTGCACCTGCTCACGCGATCCCCGTTCAACACCTGGAAGGCCACTATTTGCATGATCCCCAGCCGCAGCAATTATCGTAAACAGAGCTCTCGAATAAATTGATCCCATCCGCATCATCTCTGCTCGCTGCATCTTCAAGTCGTTTTGAATGATACAGAGGGAGTCCACCCATAGGTAGCGCTCTCCGATGGCGTGTACTAGGGTTATGGCATCTCGGATTGTGGCGGGAATAGGTAGCGACTGTAAGGAACTCGTCTTTCGGAGATCTTGTGTGTTCTCTAGAAGATGCCTGAATGCAGGAGCCTTGCCCCAAACGTAGCTTAAAGCAACGTAGCGGCATTGCGAGGGAGTGTCCACAAGACATGACTGGATCACGTCGACTACGAAAGTCGGTTGAAAGGCCGCTTCTCTGTTTTTATCCATCGAAAGTCGCGATGAGGGCATGCAAGCCTCGCCGTGCTCGCTTTCACATTGGTGAAGCCATGCACGTAGGAGTGGTACATTTACTTGTCTGGAAACGTATCTGCCACCAATGGTGTCGAGGAATTCTTCTTCCGTTTGCGAGGAGGCCGCAGTTGGGTCTCCTGCTTCGGTGCAGGATCTAGCCTTCACCTTCATTCGATTGTTCAGTATCAACCCGCTCGAAACTTAGGTTTGGCTAACCTGTAAAACTTGAATATAGTAGCTTGACCCGCCATCTCTCGCATTCGCTTTGACTTCCCAGGGAAGAGGAGGCCCCCTTTCTACGAGCGGATTATAGGAGACAGAAAGCTGTGTAAGATGGAAATGCGTGATGCTAGGATCTCGAGCCTCGACGCCTCTCGGCAACTTGAAGTTGCACAGTTGTTCGGTTTGCCACACAGAATAGTGACCATTGAGGTCTGAGGGCTCTTTATCCAGCCTTTCCGCAATGAGTTTGCAAAAGTCGCAAGTGAAGCGCCGACCCTTGATTGCATCTCTGGATCCGAGAATGAAGAAGGCTGCATCTGTGCCCCCGATTGGGGGCGAGGGACAGGGTGATGGGTTGCGGCAGGGATGGATAGGATGCGTCAAGTGTTGTATGTCGAGTTTTGAGCACACCTCACAGAGTCTCGTAATTGAGTCTGGATCTGAGGATTCCATGACTTGATCGGTGGTGGATATCTGGATCCTGTCCAATCTTGAGCTTTGAAGGTGATGGGCATCTCGTGCTTACGTAAGCGCCAGTCAACTCATTTCGCTGTCCTGACGAGTATCGAACCGACATTGTCTCCGACAGCCCACACACAATATGGACCCCACCGGAGACCCTCTCCTTACTCTCCGACATGCAGAAAGTTTGAAGATTGGGCAATCTGGGGGCGTGTCTGGGGGAAAGTCTGGCCAAAAGTTCGGGGGCGTGCATGTGATGCGCCACTAGAGTCTGCCAGGGTCTCCGTTGCGGCAACTCCGGCACAAATGTCGGGGTTTGAACATTGTTCAACCAGGTGATGGCTGGCATGTTGATTGATGGCGGATATAGGCAGCGGGAGGGCTGTGCACATGCTGGAGACAAGACGGGATCAAGGTGGTACGGCGATGAGCGGGGGTGAGGGCTCATCGTGGATGGCGGGCAGGCAGGGCAGGCTCACGAAATAGAGGACGAGCGAAAGTGGACGGGGATTGAAATTGAAGTCCCGGCACTGTGCCGAGAGCCATCATGTGCTTGAACAGTATCCAAACCCCGACACTTGTGCCGGAGTTGCCGCAGAAGCCGTCAAGCGAATAAAACAAAACGGGGTCGAGCTTCGAGACAGAAACACGGTCTTGAGGGGTACTAAACCAAACGTAGGTTTCGTTTTCCTTTCCTTTCGTTTTCTTCTTTCCTCAGTGGGTTGTGCCGCGAGACGCTGATGCTATAGGCACCTAGAACTTTTCCTCTCTCTGCACTAGCTTCACGGAACGCTTAAGGAAGCTCAGGGACGTCAAACCGGGGAGTGCACCCGCATCTGCGCCAACGGCTGATCTGCGCATGCAAGCGCGTAAAGCCAGTAAGTCCCACTCTGAACGCCACGTTTGCTACCCCCGCCCAATCACTTTTGAACAGAAACATGTTCCTCATCATCACATCACCCGCCGCGCTGATTACGATGTACAACGTGAAACGGTTTCTGCAAGACGCCGTATAAGTTGTCTCTAGTCATAATAATTAGAAGCTGGGGAAGGCCAGAGATACGTCGTCGTCATCAGGATTGGGGGGATTTGCAGAAAACGACGGCAATGGCAGGACGTGTGCACACTCGCGAAACAAAAGTCACCGGAGCGGTCCCAGCGATTGGCAAGTGTCGTCGGTTTGAAGTCATCAGGAGAATCATCAAGATGTAACGTTTCGTGAAGTCACTCTGGCCTCGTAGTTCTTGGATAGTAGCTGTGCAGTGTGCTTTGGTTTGGGTGAGCCAGTACACGATATACTTGGTACGTACGCAGTTATCTGTGCTCCTCAAAGGAGAGAAAACATGTCCCCAAAACACCCTTTTTAAGCCCTAGCCCATTGACCCCAAATTCGTCCCGCTTGGAACTCTCTTCTCGGTCTCGTTCAATACGAACAGGCCAAGAACTCTCAGACAAGAATAAGCAACACTTTACTAACATTACCCGGAGACCAACATCAACGACGGATACATACGTTGAGTACAGATAGCATATAAGTAGGCGGTCAGCATGATATAGGCGAAATTATGTATGTAGATTGTAAAGTCAAGTTAACCAGAAAACCCGGCCATTTTACCATGTTTTGATACACTAGCATAGTGGTGGTTAAGATAGTTAAATCTATTAGATAATTAACGTGAATTTGCACTCGACACGTCGGAATCGAGTTGGGAAGCGGTCTGGCGTCCCGCGCGACAAACTTTCGCGTGACTGTACTGGACGTCACGGCGGGAAAGGGGTAAGCCACATCCAATGCAGCCCACCTTCACGCGAAGGTGGCAGGTAACGATATGCCTCGGGATATTCTCCCGTTGTAACCTTTTCCGGCATCCAGCCCACAAACATTTCACTGTGTCCTTTCCAGCGCCGCGAAACTCGTGGACCGCGTTGAGATGGTCGCGTACGGATCGGACGTTTCCAATCACCTCGGCGTTGCAAGGTGAGCCACCAGTCACACACTGGCAGGCGTGGACGGTGTTCGAGTGATCCGTGGCGGCGTTCGCGATGGCAGGCGGAACAGGTGGAGCTGATGGAGCCACCGAGCTTCCTCCGAATTCATGGAAAGTTGTCGATGACGAAGGTGGATGGATCGCAGCTTGAAATTCGGTTTGGTCAGACGCACTCGCGGGATTAAGTGGAACGTTTGTCGGTTCGGGAAGGCTTCGAGGACGTGATGTCGTCAGTGGAGCCAGGTACGGAAGCCCGGACGGACGGGGAGCAGGGAGGGGAGTTGGGAGGGGAGCAGGAAGGGGAGCAGGAAGGGGTTCTGGCATCGTTTCATCTACTGGGTGCAAATGCGACTGATTGGAATAAGGGATATCATAAGGGGGTTCTCCGTTGGCGAAGCTGGAAACAAGCGTAGTTGATTGTCCGGGTAGCGAATTCAGGTAGTTTGGTAAAGGAACGGACATATCCCGAGGGTCGTAAAGAGCGCGATGTTCGGATCCTGCGATGAGAATCGAGGGAGTGGGGACCACGCGGGCATGAAGGAGAGGATCGTGTAATAGGAGGCTGCTGTCAGCGAAATGATTGAGTCAATCGCAGTTCGCAGAGCAGTTCGCAGAGCAGTTCGCACACATACTCTAAGTAACGATTAGGAATGAGGGGGGAGTAGTTTTGCCGGACATTAGTTGGTCCCTGGGAGTAACTATGGTTTGGATGATCGAAGGTGCGGTCGTCAACAGCGGATCGAAAAGAGGAGGTCGAAGTAATGTATGTCATGCTTAAAGAGAGACGGATACCTTCGTTGAAGGTGCGCTTGGAGTGCATCACGGGGAGCAGCGTCGACGCTTTATAGGCGCAGGTGACCCAATTGAGTTGATTTATGTACATAAGTACCTGTTCCTGTGGAGAGCAACGCCATTCTGAAATTAGATAAGATGATGGCGTTGTTCGGGCTGCGGATCACCGAACCCTCCTTTCGGAAGGTCATCCGGATCCAAAGCAAGATTCTTGTGTTGCGGTCAGTGACGATCCGTCGAATGTAAGGCTTGGATTCCTTGACGATAGGAATCGGCAGAGTACACAAAATGGAGAGCCTAAGTCTTATGTTGACGCGGTTGGACTACGACGGTTGTGACCCCAAGGACTGTATGACGCCGGCCAGTATACTCGGGGCTCGGGTGCATATATCGGCAGTCCCATGGCAAGGGCTACCCTATCCTCCAAGCCAAATATTTGGTTATCGAGCATATGCCAAAAGTAGGTGCTAGACGGACCTTTCCATGTGAGGACAATAGATCAATTACAGCAACCTGCAGGCGATAACAACCACAAACGCGAAGGAAAATCCATCAATCATCTTGTTCATCCGACGAAACCTAATAACATTGGAACTTAGTATCGGCTCTCGCCTTCACTAGTAACTGCGACGCGCGGCATATCTATAGCGTAGAATTCGTAAGCACGGAGTGGAAGGGACACTAGTAAGACCCATACAATAGCTGACCATGTTACGTTCACTGGCGATGTCCACGGGATCGCGGATCGCACGCTGCAGCACTTTCTGGAACACATCCTTGGGATCTCGTCAATGGTCCATGGCGACAGAACCTTCGATGACAGATAGCGTGGGAGGAATGCAGAATCGGGCAGCGGCCCCGCCAACGGTCAGGCCAAGGGCGTGCTAGGGTGTGTCGAACTCGTAAGCATCCAATACAGGTGACTCGTCAACTGACGGAATGCTATTCTTGTCAGTGATCTTGGGCCGTAACTGGTTTCTCCGATATGAGTGCCGAGTACCACTGCGGTCTTCTCGAAGATATATTCGTGCTCCTTGGCAACTGGCCATCATGAGCCAAAAACGAATTGTATTGGTGTGGGATCGAATCGGTAGATACGCGGTGTGGTGGGCCTTCAGTCTCTGACCTGGCGGGACAAAATCACGACTTGACGGCATCGCCAGGTAAGTGCTTCAGGCGTATCAGCGGTCCACATCCGCAGCCTGTCTGCCACATGAGCGTAATGATTGAGGTTTGTTGGGAGTGACCATACGACTCGTACCGTGGTTGTGTAATGCGGAAATCTTAGTTTTGGGGTTGATGGCAACAATCTAACCATCATCTTCTGTGCGCAAAAAAGACAAAGTTTGGGGTTTGCTCCTGCCACTAAGAACTCCCCGCGTGCCCATTCAGAAAGAAGTTTTGGTGCTACCAGAGCCCGACTGTTTGGGTCTCGTCGCCACCAGGTCGGAACTTGGGCAGTGCGTCAGTCGGACTTGCGAGGAGGTTGTATTTGAGCTCGTTGTTGCGTGTCCGGGCCTCGGGCCTCACTTGCCTTGCTCGTCAAGTCGAGGTTTCTTTCTCTCACGCCACATAATCGTGGGAACAACTCACCCGACAAACACCCTCTTTTTTTGTGCAGCGCCCAACGTTTACACGCGCCGCTACCAAGTGGCGAGGATCGGTTGTTTCCAGAATCTGAACCGAGATTTTTGCCGACGAAGTCGGTATTCCCAAATACCAAGTGTCATAATTTACTCAGAACTTGTCTACTAACCACTGTCATCGATGCAAGCAGCCACCCGTTGTGCTACATCAGAGTCCAAGTGGCACCGTTTCGTCAAGATACGAATCAGATCCTTTCCTCTCGGAAAACTCTTATCCACCAGCGAACCCAAACCCTTCAAAATGCGACCAATCCAAGCCTCTGATGGCATCGAGAACTTGCCTTGATCATCAAAACGCGAGAGAAGACCCTGAAGGATATCCCTCGACTCGGCATACTTGGGATGGCTTTCCAGCGTCGTGATACACGCATGTCCACCCGAGTGAATACCGTTCCTTTCCAGCGTCTTCCCGTTCCGCTGCCACCAGTCCTCCATGTCTACTTCTCTCTCCAAGTGGGTCACGGCGAGCGCAATTGGCACTTCTTTCTTCCCGAGGACTTCGTAGAACAATCTGTAGTTGCTCTGTGTGGTCGCTGTGATTCTGTTCCCGCGTATGCAGAATAAGAACAGGCTGATGCCGCCCGTCGCGTTCAACCTTCGAATGAGTTGAACGGCTTTTTCGATAGCACCGACAAAGCCATGCGGACCCCTCTCAGGTTCTTCCAAGCCAACTGTATCCCATAAACGAATGGTAGTGGAGCCGAGTTGGAACTGGTACTCGGAAGAGTCCAGGGTACAAGGCGCACTGTCCGGCGAAATCGATGCGATTTGCCACCCCGCAAGCAGATTGATAAGGGAGCTTTTCCCGACGCCAGTCTCTCCAAACAACAAGACGTGCAGGTCTCTGGGAGGTACGGTGCGCGGATGGAGAGAATGGTTCATAATGAGGCTGCGCACGAGCTCTCGACACAACTCGCGACGCCCAGGTATCTGGGGATGACAGCTGTCGGGTAAGGTGGTGATGCAAGCGTGGCCACTGAAGAACATGTCATAGTCAGAAAACGTTCCCGAATTGGTTGTCCACCATTCCTCCATAGAGAGCGTGGTATCGAGCGTGGACGACCGGTTCTCGAGATCTGTGATGACCGCGACCACAGGAGTCGCGGGAGAGAACTTGTCGCGCATTTTCATGATAAGATCATACGTCCTCTTCGTCGCCGTCACAATTCTGGAGACTCCACGAATGCAGATGACCAGAAGGTGGACACCACCTCTCTCGTTGAGGTCCGTGAATAACAATCGCAGTGCCTCCTGTGTGCGCTTTTGGCCACTCCCATGTAATCCCTCCCCCAGCCCAGGGGTGTCCCAGAGACGGAACGCTTGATTGCTCATCTCCAAGTCGTAGTGACCCGTTGTGGTCGTGACAGGGCTAACGTCGTTCCCCACGATAGCCCGCTCCGAACCGAGCACGAGGTTGACAAGAGAACTCTTCCCAACTCCAATTTCACCAGCAATAACGATGTTGCGAGCCAGTTTCGGTGACACGCCCTCGACGATGAGGTGGCGCACGAGTCCCTGACACAACACACGACGGCTAGGTAATTTGGGATGGCAATGGTCGGGTAGAGTCGTGATACAAGCATGACCAGAGAACGCCATGTTGAAGTCTGAAAGCGTCGCAACGTTGTTCGTCCACCATTCATCCATGGAGGGAATGATATCTGGCGAGGCCGACCTTTTCTCAAGGTCGGTGATGACAGCGACGAGTGGGACATCTGGAGCAACCTTGTCACGAATCCGCGCGATGGTGTCGTATGTCTGCTTCATGCCTCTGGTGACCCTGGGGAGTCCGCGCATGCAGATTACCACGAGATGGACACCGCCTCCCCTACTGAGCTCCGTAAGAAGCGATCGAAGCGCATCCATTGCTTGCTTTGGGGATACGGTCCCGAATGAGCCTTCGCTAAGACCCGGCGTGTCCCAAAGACGGAACGTCTGAGTATCGCTGACCCAATCATGACATTCCGTTCCGATGGTCACACCACGAACGTCGTTTGCTGTGGCAGCGCAGTCCACACCAGTTACGAGGTTGATTACGGAACTCTTCCCGACACCGGTTTCGCCTGCGACGACGATGTTGCGAATTGACTCGAGTTGCATACTTCAGAACGTATTAGCCCGGATTTGATGTGGGTTCCTCGCTCCTACCTTGCGGATATGCTTATTATCACCCACCTTGCTGCCGGTGTCTACAGAGAGGCTGCTGTTGTAAGTGTCTGGGACTGCAGAAGAGGGAGCACTCACTGTACTACCGCGCAAGAAGCTGGAGGGCGGCAATAAAGGGTTGCCAGAGCTAATCCGTGGACACCTCGTTGCTTTCACGAGCTCGACGGTCCTTGAATTGGCAAGCCCTGCGGTATGAACCGCCGTTAACGATCCTTATGGTGGTAGATCGATGTGATCTATCGCCGGGTTCCCGTGCCATTCACTATTTTAGTAAGGGGTCGAGACTGTGGCTATTCGAGGTTCTCCCAAAGGCTCAGGCCCTGCAAAGTAGATATGCATACAAAGTTGGGGAATAAATTGTGAATAGAGTAACCTAAGGAGGGCGCAACATGACACGTACGGACGGCGTGAACCTGTCCGAACTAGTCGCACACGTCAACAGCAACCTGTTTTTCTTCGTTACCCTGCAACTCGAAGTAGAGTCTAGAGCGAGCACCTACCCTATGATAGACCTTTCAACACCTCGTCAAGTTCTCCCTGAACCTTTTGTATCTCGGCGTGCTTCCTCTGCAATTCTCCACTGTTGTAAACCCTCAGAGCTCCCCGGGTCTCGTTAACGAATTCATGTGACCTCTCCGTCGACCTCGACAGTTCGGAAGACTCGGTGGTATTGGTCCCGGATGAGGGTTCCTGAGAGAGGATGCTTGAAAAATTTACACCGGAGGCACGCAAGAGAGCAAGGTCACGAAGAGTGTCGCTGAGTGGAAGGGGCTTGGATTTGGAGGATGACATCGTGGACATGGACAAGCCTCGCTTCTGAGCCTCGTTTCCAAGGTACTGCGCATCGCCGCGGCCTGGCCGCCCAGCTTTGTCCACAACAACTATCGTCTCTAGTCGAAGACTGTACCACCCGTCATCTCCATCGTCCAGGATAGCCCTGGGCTAAGGTTCCTATTGGCATTTGCTACGATTCTTGGATAACACGTCATGGCGTCCGCATCTGAAGACCGCCCCGCAGCCCCAGCGGACGAGAATGCCACCCCTGCACCACCTCCCAGACTGGAGCCCACAACACACCCAGCATTCGACTCTCCAGACGCAGACGTTATCCTGGTCTCGCGCGACCTCGTTCGCTTCCGGATGCACTCATTCACAATGAAAACGACATCAGGGTGGTTCCGCTCTCTATTTACGCTCCCCCGACCCTCCCCGTCAAGCGCTCCAGAGGCAGGCCGTGATCGGCTGCCTGCGCTGACTCCGTCGATCGCAGATCCCGAGATGATTCATCTTGATGAAGATTCATCCACACTCGAGCTCTTATTCCGCATGATTAGTGGTCTTCCTATCCAACCACTGATGTCATTTGACACCGTCGACGCGCTCCTATTTGCCTCGGAGAAATATGACATGCCGGGCCCCATGTCGCTCGTGCGCATCGCTGTGCTCACGCCGCCACTCGCAGACCAGCCTCTACGGCTGTACGCCGCTGCATCGCGATGTGGATGGATAGAGGAGGCCAAAGTTGCCTCACAGCGGACTCTTGCAATGAATCTATGGCAGGACGAAAACTGGGAGATGCTCGCAAAGATAGACGTGCGCTCTGCGCTCGCTCTCCTGAAGCTTCATCGGTCGAGAAGAGAGGATTTGCGCAAGAAACTTGACGAGCACCCGTTCGTCAATGCAAACCCTCTGACCAATTGTTCCAGATGCAGGCGACAGGCAGATCATCACACTTGGCGGGAGCTCAAATACAGAGTCGCCACGGAGATGGATCTTAGACCGTTGGGGGATACGATCTTGGATGTGGGACTGACGGAGTGGCCAGAGGCAAAGGCATGCTGGGAGGCGAAATGTCCGCACGTTGACTGTGCGATTGTGCAGTATGACAAGACCGATACGATACGACTAATCAGGGATTGTATAGACAGCCTTCCAAAGACGACGTGATGGAGGAATTTGTGTCGAATACCTTGTACATATCACTCTACTATAACTAACCCTTCGAATTAGGTAATCACATGTTATAGTGTTCTTCATTCGAGTCAAAACCTCACTTGCACCGAAGATCCTCCGAAGAAAAGAGGATGCTTGCCTCCACGTCGCGTTGGCTGTCTAGGACTGCAATATCTCGCTCGTTTGTCACCGCCTCTATCCTCAGAACACCCAACGAACCTCCAAAACCCCCTCGACCGATAGATGACTCCACTTCCGCCCTCGACTACAAAATTACGCAGAGAATACGTCCTCCACCTCTCCCAGTGTCGGACATTCCGCGTTCGCGGAGTGCTGAAGAGGCCGTGACCAATATCCTGTACAACACGCCGCCTCCGAACTTGCAGCCCTATAAAAAGTTTGTCCTTTTCCGCGCCAACTCCAATCATGCTCCAACGTATGATAGTCGCTGATGCAACGTACTTTCGTTCAGACATATCCTCAACTGTCTCGTTCAAAATGAACCTGGAGTTTTATCACGCGTGTCCAGCATCTTAGCCGGACGAGGGTTTAACATCGACTCCCTGGTCGTCTGTCGCACTGAAATTCGTGACCTGAGTCGTATGTCGATCGTCATCAGTGGCCAAGACAGCGTCGTCGAGCAAGCTCGTCGACAACTCGAAGATCTCGTACGTAACTCTCTTTCCGCTCAGCGGAAGGTCTGTCTCCACACAGAGACGCGTATTGACGACCATCATAGGTCCCTGTTTGGGCTGTCCTCGACTATACAGACACCCGCGTGATCTCGCGCGAGTTGCTCCTCGTCAAAGTCTCCATTCTTGGGCCCGAGTACCTCGAAGACCAGTTTGTCGGTGGACCCTCGCACGAACCCCGCCGGAGCTCTCCACACTCGCACGCTCCCCCATCCGTCTCTTCTAGCGCCTCCAAAGCCGAACGCGAGGCGCTTTTGGCGCAAAATTTTGAACGGGGCGGACACCCCGAGACAGTCGCCACGGATCCCCAGACGCCGCTTCCCCTAACGGCCTCGGAAGCACTCCGGCTAAAACACCAGCACTTGCAGTCCATCTCTGTCCTCGCGAACCAGTTTGGAGCGAAGATCGTGGACGTGAGCGATAATAGCGTCATCGTGGAACTGACTGCCAAGACGAATCGCGTGGTTGCGTTCTTGAATCTTATCAAGCCGTATGGGATATTGGAGAGCGCACGAACCGGTGGGTGTTTTTGCCTTTTTTATTCTCGTCGCTTTGTTGGAGATGGTGGACTGATAATACGTGGTTTGTGTAGGTCTGATGGCGATGCCGCGTACGCCGATTGCGAGGTCAAGGGATGATGCGGACGATGTCTCTGAGGAAGAGGGTGTCGTGGATGCCAGCCTGCTCCCTCCCGGCTAGTGTTTCAAGCTGGCCAGATATCCATCAAAAATCTAGCGCTCCGTGCATACACACTGCGGCCGGTTGTGTAGAAGTGATATAAGAATGATCTGCATGTTCAATGGATTTAATTCTATGATGTGTTTCGAAGGTGTTAGAAAATGGAAAACTATCCACTCGTCATCTCAGCCCTTCGGTAATGTTGTACTGTAAGGCTGGGCAAGCATATTCAGATAGCCGCACACATGGATAGATCCGCTCTCATTCATTGCTCATCCAATATTATATACATGATACATTAACAAGAGACTATAGAAATATACTTGTGTCTACTTTGAAATCGGTATTTTAACCTAGAAATTTACACACCTCCATAGTGTTCTAAACTTGTTTACCCCTGGAATATCTCTCATTTCAGAACCACTCCAAGCTAGAAAACGATCATGAGAAAGCCCAAGTGCTGAGAATATAGTGCCCAAAGCAGGAACAGACTCCGGTTGAATGGGTGAATCGGCGACATTCAGCCAGAGTTGTCTTCGTGAAGAGAAATCAATGTCCACTCCCCGAGAAATTTCACCAGCAGCGGCCGTCTGTGTGTTGATAGCTATACAAAGCTCCCACAACATCCTGCACTTCTTCAAAATCTGTAGCAGTCCATCTAGTGTGATCCCATTGGCAGTTCGCCAACCCCATTGGTCATTGATGAGGATGTGTTCTATATTTGGCCAGGCGGAGACCAAACTGAGCATGTCATTGTCTGTCAGATCAATAGACCACTCAAGATTGATATGTACGGCACGGAGGTTGCTGAAAGCCATGCAAGGGCGGATATCGTCGAGCGTAAGTCGGTGATCATGTGGTATATATTTGATCGCAGTCGGGATACGGGTTGCAAAGGACCGGAGGTTAAGGAGCCGGAGGTCCATCAGGGAGTTGGGTGAGGATATATCGCGGACCGTCGTGAGGTATGATTTCACAGTCGCTTTTGAAGGGCAACTGGGAAATGGGACAATGAGGACTTGGGCTGCGGGAAGTCGGACGTGGGTGATTAGGCCCGTAACAGACTCCAACAATTCGGACACGATCTCCAAGTACACCAGCTGCGAGAAGACGAGCGCAGAGCTGGGAAGGAGAATCGGGTCGAGTGATTGGGTATTGAGCGTGAACGACAGCCACATTAGGGTAGAGATGTGGGAGAGATGTGGGATCACGTTTCCGGGCAAGGCGACATCAAGACAGTCCACTATCTGGAGGTTTTTCCAACTGCATAGGTGGCGGTAGACGGTTTCGCCGAACACCATATCATGAGTCACGTGGATTCGGACTTTCTTGATATTTGGGCATCGGGGGACAATGACGTCGAGGATATTTGTATACAGAGAAGCATCTTCCCGAGGAGCGCCACGGATATCGAGAGAAGTCAAAAGGGGGACGGCAAAGTACACGGCAGGTAACGCGGCCACCCCTTGCCAGATTAAGAATCGAAGGTTTGGGAAGAGTGGATCACCAAGTGGAGGGTTAAAAGTCGCCGAAATGCAGCTGTGGTCTAAGAACCCATTCGGACTTGAAAAGCTGACTATGCGCCAGACACGACGGGTGTAACCTCGAAGGGTATCCCACTCAGCGTCGTTGCGCGGTCTGGTGAATGAATAGCACTGTGGAAGAAGAAGGGCCTAAACACTCGTGAAGTTGGTCGAGATGAAAACGTGTATTACTCTGCCGGGTGATCTATGACTCTCGGGGAGACAATATGCCAAGGGAGACAGGTCGATCAGTTCCGACCAAAGTATATCGAGGGCGGGTTCTTTGAATGTACGACATGTTCTGGCGAGCGCAGCTAAATCAGCGGTGGCGTGGCTCCGCGAGATGGTCCAGGAAGCGTCGGCAGGGTGACAGTGACCAAAAATGTTGAGAAGAATCTCTTCGATATGAAGTGCGTGGTGCATAGGTGTAACGCAGATCTCGTGGATTTAGTGGTTTGGGAAAAAGTTGGCGGTAGCGCAGGGCTCAAGTTTCCATCATTTCAATTTCAGCTCCTTGACACAAGTTGACAGTGCTAACTCCACAGCCGCATCACGGTGGCATTAGCGACGTAACAGAACCATTATGCTCGAACTGGCAGTTCATAAAACCAGGCTTAGTGTTACATTTATATATACATATTCACTTACTCAAGACTGAAAAGTTTATTTTGGGGAACGAGACAAAGCAAGGGAGGCATGGGTCTTTCCTATTCGCGATGGCGCAACAGTGCTCGATTCATTTCGTTTGTCGAATGCATGCGCCAGGTACAAACAGCACGCTGCGGAATGGCTAGACGCTGCACGGCAGAGCATAAACTCACACTCAGAATGGTAAACCTCTTACTTTTCCTCCTTGATCTTTTCGGCGTCTTAACGCACAGCGTTAACTTTCCGAAGGTCGACTGGGACCTTAAATTCGATGAAGCAAACGGTTCCTCATATTTTTGCTAAGTGTGCAAACGATGCGCAGATACGGGATCTTACCTTTCTCCCTCGCTGTTTGGAAGTGCAGGGCATCTTCGAGAACACTGAAGAGAGTATTTTCTTCCGAAAGTGGTAAACTCGGGGCATGCAGAACACAATTTGATCGGGTGCATTATAAACATACCGGTAAGATGCGCACAATTGGCTCTCACGAAACGATGTCGTACCTGTTGGCTTATATAAGTGTTCGAATACGCAGGGTGTAAAAGATCGGCTCGTTCATACACGCCATTTTATGATCCAGAGGGTGATTGAAAGTTTGAGGGTGACCGGTGAGTGCTGCACTGATGAGCTGGCGACACATGACGTACGTCAGACGGGCAACTCAGCCAGGTTGGTCCTTGGCGGATTTGGCGAGACGAATTCGATGTTTGGATCTTGCGGGGTTTCGGACCTCGGTGTATTTCTCTGTGGACAGCGATGCAGAGCGGGGAGAGCGGCTGACGATTCTACAAGAGTTTAGTAGTACACGCAACGTGTTCCCACCCGCTGTTCCCTAACTTCACCCATCGTTCGATGTTGATGTGGGGACCTTGTTGTGTGGCCACGTCAGGGCCACCGTGCCACGTAGACATGAACGCGAGCAAGTTGCTGACACGCTGTCAGTCGGATCGACAGACCACTCGAGATTGATAAGTAGTTGGGGGAGGTTGAGGATAATAAGGAAATCCATGCACGGACGAACGTCATCAAGGGTAAGTCGGTAAGAGTCCGAGTGACCCCGAGGACGGGTCAAGAATCACGAAGTTGGGTTCCGGTAGATCAGAGGCTCGATTTCAATCCAGTAGCCTAGCGCCTTTCCTTTGGGGAAAAAAATTACATGCAGTGTCTTGATGTACGAACGGGTAAGCTAAATTTCAAGTAATGAAGTCAAGTCGTGAGATAATATTGGTTGACACAAACATATAAATGTAAACTATTTTCCTTGTACTGAATTCCCTACCATGATCGGAACAAAGTAGTCCATCGAGGGTTTGGTTAAGATCCTCCTCCACCACATCCCCCGCCTCCACCACACCCACCGCCTCCACCGCATCCTCCGCCTCCGCCTCCACCACATCCGCCACCTCCGACACCACACCCACCGCCACCACCGCCACACGCAGACCCGCCACAGCTACCTCCAACACCCTTGATAAGCCAGTAAATGAGTAACCCAAATGCGATGGCATGAACAGACGTACAGAAGCACACTGTGCGCCCATGAGCGAGGCACCACCGTCCACGACGCCCCCAACGCCCACAACACACCCACCAAATGGAGCATAAAACAACGGGACGGGATACAGAAACGGCTGTGGATGGTTACGGGTGTTCGTCCGCCGTATGTTGACATCGGATGCCATGCCGCCAGAACCTTCACGCGCTTCTCGGAGTCGTCGACGTTCAAATTTTTGCCGTCGACGCTCTCGCGCATACATTGAGGATTGGTGGTGGTGCATGGGGAAGACTGCATTGTGGTCGCTTGGGTGGGTAGCGGGTGTTGCTGTGTCCGGTGGCTGGAGTGCCGTATTCGCCGATTGGCTTCCCTCGAAGGCACGCCGTATGCGTTGACTGAAAGTCGTGCCTGGATGTGGGCACCCACAGTAGGTATATGGGACTTTGTAGAGATCCTACAACGATGGATGCACGTCAGCGTGTTTATGGATCTTGCAGATGTTGTGCGACGTACGATCCAAGCACGGCAGGTGACGTCGAATGCTGTAGCGAGGTGATTTTCCTCAACTTTGTCATCACTAGAAGCAGAAACCGACCATTTTGATGAGCACACGATGTTCAATATATATAAAATTTGTCAAGGATGACATGCTTGTACTCACTGATCAACATATCGATTCACCAGCGTTTTGCAATCTTGTTGATACCGGTCGGCCATGAGCTGGTGTGTGTGCCACGCAAGGTCAATGTCGAGCGTCGGGACGAAGAGGGACCCGTGAGAACCAGCGATAAGGTTGAGAAAGCTGAACATACGATAAGCATGACATTAAGAAGCTACTGGTGCGAATGACGTACGCATGGTATCTTGTCACGCAATGCTGTAGGATGATCGTACTGTCATTGTCTGAAAGGAAGCTGGGTTGTGTCCAGCCAAACTCAGCCATCTTGCGCACAAATGAGCCCTGACGCAAGACCTGGTCGATTGTTTAGATTGCAGAAATGAAAAGGGCATGATTACGGACTGCACCGACAAGCTCAACCGAGAATGGCCTGTCATCTGAATATGCGTGAAGGATCCGGTTTGCTCTAACAATTGGTTAGAATAGTGCTAGTGTGGTGATGCAGCGACGTACATTCTAGCGAGAAGAACGTCCTTTACTTTCCTGGAGAACTCTGAAGGATCGTAGTTCAACGCTTCCATGACATCACTTGCTAGGACTGGGCGGGGTGCAGTCGACGACCGACTAGAAAAAGCTTTTATCTTGGACCTCACTCGGCTCTTAACCAGTGACGCGCCACGCATGTCCATCATATTGTCTCGTGAATGAAGTGTCCCACTGGGTGTCATAGAATACACGTCCACATGTATCAGTCATATCATGATGATTCAATAGAACGACCTACGCGAGGTATGCCGCTGGCCTATCACTTTCTTCTCTTACAATGTCTCTCGCAAACTTGTAGAGGCCGAGGAGTTCTTTCGTGATTTTCCCGTGACATAAAGAACAGCTAGCTGCAAATTTACTCTGTGCATACCCCTTGCCTTCCGGCGCGAGAATCGCTGACGGCGATTCAGCAATCGACCACATAACAACGTAAATCGGCGACACTTACGAACTTCTGTCCAGGATTGGCAACGCGGGCAGTGAAGTGTTATACTTGTCAACACCCCTGCAGAATCAAACGGGTCGTAGGGTGTCATCGTTTGGTCGCACCAGAACTGCACTCGATCTGGATGTGGCGAATTCGTGAGCAGAAAGTCGGGAGATTCCTGCAATGAGTTCAATCAAAGATGACCATCTAGAATGACAGTAACTACTTACAAGATGAATGGTCAGATATTCTGTATATCGTGGCAAAGACGAAAGCGTTGGCACACGCATAGTGTCTTCAGCATACCAACTAACCAAGAGAATCAGCAAGCATTCACGGCATGCAGTTTCGTTCACATACATTGGATTGAGAAGATACGCATGCCATACCATCACGACATCGATTGGAGGCAACGTCTCCTCGATAGTGCCGGTCTGCACACCACGAACGCTAGTACACCACCGTTTGAACCTTTTCATAGCCTTTATTATCTTCCTTGTGGAGTTGAGGGAGTGTAGGACTTCACCTTTCGACCGCAAGACTCACGAACCATCCCCAGCGCGTTTCTGAATCCATGGTACGTGCATCTCGTGGAAAACGAGATAGATCTCCAGATTCCACATCACGTCGGAGTGTATCAAAAGCATGCAAGAGCGCGAGATGCCCTTTGAGATGTTGAGTATCTATGAGCGGATACGTTTGGCGCCGGCCAACTGTGTAGGTCGCTGGAGGGGCCGCACGTTCTTGTAGTATGCTGTGAGGGAACGTGTCTGGAATCGACATGGCATATACGATCTGTGGGGAGTTAGCGCGAATGGAGGTTGCGCAAGCTTAATATTACAGGTCCAACACAGCTCGATGCTGGAATCGGAAAAGGCTGTATGACAGGCGGTGTGCAAGAACTGCTAGTCTCCCCAAACGCGGCCAGACCTAAAACTCCGAGATCAGAAGGCAGTTGTTCCGTGAAGAATTGCCTTGCACGCACGATGTTCACGGTTCGCGGTAGACCATAAGATTTATGCATTATTAAAGTGCATTTTGGCTAGGAGAGGGCTGGGCGCAGCTTTCCGACGCTACGTAGTACGAGCTAATATGCACTACTACCTTATGCATCATGAGAAAGTCTAGTAACTGTAATTCTCCACTTTGAACTTTAACTAGACACCGGACATCAGTGGCGATCGACAAAGCCAAATGACGAAGGCCTCTCTCGCATCTAGGAACCACTAAGCCATAATCGAAAGAATGCGCAGAACCGTCGTGAAAGATCGTTGCCGATTGATTGCCGTAGGGACGAAACCAATATGATACAAGAAGGATTCATATTTCCGATGAGTCACTCTAGCGGATTGTTATTTATTGTTTGTTCCAAAACATTCCCCAACACTCAACCTCGACATGCAACTCAACAACAATTCATGGGAGAATTAGTCAATTCCACCCTCAATGCCCACCTTAGTGGGGGATTTTGAAATTGTATTTCGAGAACTCTGCTGATTTCAGAATATCCTGGATGCTCAAGCAATACACAGCGTGCAAGGCCAGATGCAACACTGTTGAATAGTTGTCCTTGCATGGCTTGGATTTGCCCGTCATGTGAGCCATGCAAGGACAGCTATTCAGCATCAGATCTGAGTGTGTAGTTCAGTATGTGATTTATTCCAAGACCTGACACTGCCATAGGTTAGATTATTCCCATGAGACTTCACAATGTGGGCCTCATGTTAGGTGTGTTTAGATCTAGCCTTGGTGGGCTGATTTCAGACAGCACTTTCTGGTAAATGTGATGAGGCATCAGCAAACTCGGTATCACTGACTGATGTTGGGATGAGCAACTCATGGCAACAAGTGAGTCTTAAGTTAAAGCATGTGTTGGAGGGACCTTACTTGTCATTAAATTGTACAGTGAATCAATGGATCACATTGTCTCAACTTCCGCCACTGCTGGGTGATGCGAATTGTTGTCGTTCATGGACGGAATGACGACAGCAGCTTGCAGCATATTTGGGTGTCGCATTGTAGATGTCCTTACCCCATAGTATCTGATGTGTTTCAAACCCATCCAGATCGAATGCAAACCAGGAAAAAATGGTGGATGACATTGCTATTTCCAATCTAGGATGATTTGTATATTGAACATTTCGATGAATGAGTGTGAGGTGGTACTACAGAAAAATTGCATAGTCATGCAGTTTGTTATCGTCAGATGACTGAGTGGATGGTGACCGAGAAGTCTGAAGAAAGTTGGGGTGAAATGAGTTCACCGCCACTTGATTCCAACGTACATTCGCTGAGAATAAGTATCTTCGAGGGACGCGCGAGGGCGCAGGCGATTTGGAGACGCTGCACTTGACCGCCCGAGATGAGCACGGCGTTTCCGCCCACGAGTGTCGTACCCTGCGGGAGTGAGCATCACGAAATCGTGCACGTTCGCAGCCCGTGCCGCAGACACGATGTCGTCGTCCGAGTTCTCCGAGATGGCCATAGGTGATGTTCTCCTGGATTGTCGCGTCGAAGAGGTTAGGGGTTTAGTTCACGACCGCGACGTGATTACGCAGATGGTGGACGTCCGTTCACCGGAGTTCGTGTGCGCCAACAGAAATCGTTCCCGACGTGGGCTCATACAGCCTTTGCAGCAGAGCCGCCACCGTCGTTCGCCACATCCAGAAGCGCCGACGAGCACAATACACTCGCCCTCTGCGACCTTCATCGAGAGGTTCTTCAGCACAGTCGTATCAGGCTTGGTTGGGTACGCAAAGGACACACCTTGCAGTACGAGGTCCCCGGGGATCGGTGGGCTCGTCCTGTCTGTGGGAAAGCGTCACGAACTGGAAGAGATCCGTAGTCACATGGACGCTCTTGGCAATTTTTTGAGTGAACGCCATGAGCTGGCTGCCAATCGTAACAGCGAAGACGACGAGGTTGAGCACTTGGACCATCCCGAGATACGTGTAGGTGCCATTGACAATGAGAACCGCGTCGACGTAGAACAAGAGTGCTTCTGCGAGGTAGATAAGAACGGAAGCGACACCGTACGTACCACCTTCGACGAAAACGCCGCGAATACCTGTGGAAAGACAGACGAAAGTAGCCATGTCGAACCGGGATTGCAGAAGTGGCTCCACAATAGACCCCCA
>JBBPQV010000414.1:0-21870 GCA_038092675.1 Boletus rufocinnamomeus
CACCCCCACCACCCCCGCCGCCGCCGCCGCTATCTCCCCTCGAGGCTGGCCCCGTCCTCCTCCTCCTCGTTTCTGGAGTTGTGATTCTGAACACCCAGGGTCTGCTGTCAATAGTCATGATGCAAGGATCGCCGCGACAGAAGTTCTTGCAACAGCTGCTGAGGCTCGGGCACGCGCAGTCGCAGAGCGTGCCCAAACCACTGCTGTTCAGCCGTCGTCAACTCCAAAACCCACACCCGAAGAGCTTCGTACTGAACTCGAGAAAGCGAAAGCAGATTACAAGGCGCGCAAAGAAAGGTACCGCCAAGCGAAGGCCATCAGGAAGATGGCAGAGCAGAGGCGCAATGACCAGGCGTCTACGACTGAGAGGTTGGCACAGCACAGTACCTCCTTTTCAAATTACTAACCCTTATTCAGTCATAGTATTTCCAGACAGACCTCCGATAATCCGACACAAATTACATCGAACAATAACGGGCCTACTATTGTCCCCACTCCAGAACGCCAGGCTCCTGAGTCTACTACAGCTGCCTCGGGGGTTCACATTGTCAGCAATGCGCGTGGTCCCTACCCACAACTTGAGATGTTTAGTGTCCCTGGGCGCAGTCGCACCACAGGTCACATGCACCGTGGGCAAGTTAACGATAACAAAGAGAACCGTCCTTTCAACCGAATCATGAGGAAGTTGTCAGACGTACGTGTTGTCAGTCTGTGACCACACTGTAATTGAAATTCGATGTTGTAGATGGGCTTTACAGAAAGTACTTACCCCAACTTGACTGGTAAGGTAATGGACCAACTGCTCGCGCATCCACCTGTCACCAAAGACGCCGAAGAAGATATTGTCACCAATTTGATTGAGGAGCTCATCCCCAGTGGTGGTGGCGCGCACGCAGGTGGATCTGGAGGTATCCCAGGGGCTTGGCACTGAGGTGTACTATTTATATTGTTGTGAATGTTGCTGCTATCTGTACGATCCGATGGGATATGCTACCTTGGCTGTTAGTAAACCGAAATCATGTATTTTGTAACAATCGAGAATACGAATGAGCTGATTCAACTGAACATCTTGACAAGATAACTCAAGTACCACGTGATTGTAACCCCTGAAAACAAATCTATCCACCAGGCAAGACGATTCGTGACATGGAGGACTCGCGTTGTACAATTGTCCACATGCAACGGTTGTCGAAATGTCCATCATGTGTGGAAAATGGGCAGTGGAATCCCATGTGACGCCGCATCTGTCAGGCTCAGAGAGCTGTACATTATCCACGAACATTGCGGTGCCAACCCGTCTGCTTTGTTTGCAAAGATGGGGACAAAGCAAGTGTGCTGTGATTTGCTCAATCGCTATGCTTATAAGCCAACCTGCACAAAGCAACGTGATGTTTATCCTTGACATCGGACCTCAACAAAGCAGACCGCCTCCACCAGATTCTGACCACGCAAGGATTACCAGATCTACAATTCCGCTTGCGAACATCAGTGACGTATCTGCCATCAGCCTGGATGGAATGCATGCCAATTCCCCCTCCCCCAACCTCCACACCGATTCAAGACACCCGCGACCGCACTTTCAAAGACAAGCTGTTCAGAAACGACCTTATATTGCCCTGGAGATTGCTGAAGTTGACATTCTGGCGCTGTGTTAAACTGAAATGTGAGGGAGATCGTGAGACTTCGCATCTGTTTATCATATTCGACATAACCGTACCTCTGTCAAACACCTGTCCGATTTTTTTTACCCACATCGTCCGGGTGGCACAACTTTTACTTCATTTCTGCCCTACATCCCAGGATCACACTTACGATTTAGCTCCATGCCGAAAGACTCGGTGGCGGAGAGATTCTCATGATTCAGGATTTGGTACACACTGGGTCAAGACGCTTCCCCCCGTGTTGTAAACCCTCTAGGGTACGTGGCCCTGCTTGGTCAGTATTCGAACGTACCTGGCCCGCAATACACACCCTTTACGAGAGTCGACAAACGCGCTGGACAAAGCACTTTTCCGAACGTTTTCGCGGCTTTCCGGACTTCGCTTTCACAAGCTTTCTTAACACCATTCGGTCCGTTAATCCGGCTCTCGTGCATTGTCGTCTCCCAAGCCATTTGCAGCTCTTGCATTTTCGAATCTGCTCACTGTGCGTTTCCCATGTCGACCATCGTCGATTTAGCAGCCACGGCTTTCCCCGCCTGTGTGTCCCGTCTACGCGCGCGATCTTCCGGACAGTAGCTGTTGTAAGAGGTTTCAGAGTCGATCCACCCGCCTTGATATGGTCACGAAGTCGCGCTCCGGCGGTGGTCCATGTGGTACAAATGGCTGAGAGGAACGAAGGGCCTGACAAATTCGTTTTCGGAGAACATACGGATGGAAGCTAGTGACTCTGGAAGACAGTTTGGAGCACTTGGACGGCGAACCCAGGCGTACGACCGAGCATTTTGGACTTGCTGGCGGGGCACACGGCGAGGCAAGTGCTGCATTGCTTGCTTTGATAGCTGAAAGAGAAAAAGTGTGGGTTTCCCAGCCAACAAATAAAGGATATAGAATTATAGCGCCCACAAGGACAAACAAGTACGCTTTGGCAGTGTGCGTGTGCCACATATCGATCACAAATGATCACAAGAGTACAAGCTGCCTTTGTGGACTCTCTCTATAAAGCTCCCCAGCCCACCCTTGTCGCAACTCATCTCCATCCACCCACTTTCTCAGAGGTGTGTCTCCCCATGTACCCCCTACCGTCCCTCTGCACCCCTTCCTAATCACCGCACAGCGCTAGCACGTCATGTCCACCAGCCCAACACCTCCACAACCCCCTGCTCCACAACCCCCTGCCCCCGTTCCTCAGCAACCTCATGTACCACTCTCCCCAACCCCCGGATCGAGAGCTTACACGAATCTTCAACACCAAATCATGAAAGATACCCTCGCAGCCGTAGCTGAACCCGTTGCCGGTCGGAAGTGGGAGACGCACCCAAGGATGAAAGACGCCATCGAAAGATGGTCGCAGGGGATAGCGTACGGTCAGGCCCAAATTGCAACACTGGGTCCTCGAGTCAACTTCGAACTCCTCCGGAGAACCCTCCAATTTCAGTTCAACCGAACGCTCGTATACTGGCGTATGTTCCGTTTCATGGATCTACCACCAGAAATCATTTCCAATATCTTTCACCTCGTCGTGTGGTCCGCAAGCCATCCCTCAGACGGCGTAAAGCAGCGCTTACGTCTCACGTGGGTCTGCAAAACTTGGCGTCGCTTAATGACCGAGGACTCAATGATCTGGAATGCCATCTGGTTCCATGACGCCCCTCCTTATGAGAGATCATGGGAGTGGTTCAAACGAGCGGGGTCCGCTCGTTTGGACATTCGAATCAACGAAGTTGATTCTAAATTCACCGGCGTGCGGGACTTTCCAAAGTTCACCGCTGAACAGATGTCAGACATGCTCGACAAACTCTTCACTAAACTTTCTCAGATCCGTATGCTCGTTATCATCGTCGACACCTGGCCTCCCGCGCTTACCGTCCTTCAGAAACTGCAAACCGCCGGAGATGCAGGGATACCCATTAACATCGAGCGCCTCGAGATTCACCGTTCTGGCATACCTTATGTTTGGCTCGGGCCTGGGTTTGATACCCAAGGCCATCGTGAGCCTGCCGTTTTGTTTGGTGGCCAGACCCGCCACCTACAGTACCTTTGCTTATCGGGCATTCATATCGACTTCAACGACACGCCGCTATCTAATCTCACGACGCTCGACCTTCGGCATATTGCAATGGAGGCATCTCCTACACTCCAACGTTTCAGGGCAATTCTTCAGAATTGTCCCAAGCTGGACAAGCTCACGCTGGATGGGTGCGGTCCTCAGCCAGAAGCGAAGTATTTTGACCACGGCCCTGTCGAGCTCCCGAATCTCAAGACCTTTACCCTCGGGTCTTTCAACCTCTCGTACGCGTGCTTCATCGTCGCACAAATCCATGCCCCTCGCGTTCGTGATTTGACCCTCATGACTATGACTGGAAGTGACTACATACCCTTGATCGCAATGTTGACGCGGCAATTCACGCAAGTGCGGATCCTGACGCTGTACAACATCCAACTGGAGATGAACCCGGTGGGAAAGCGGACGTTTGTCAGATGGCTGGACACGATGCCCGAGATCGGGTACGCGCGGCTGGCTCGGATAAAACCAGAGGTCCTCAATATGTTTGCGGAGAACCCGATGGACTATCGCATGCCCTCGGAAGGCAGGTCGGCAATGTCAGCGGCGGTTACCCCTGCTCGCCACGTTCTTTGCCCAAAATTCCAATGTATGGAGGTCCAAGCCCTGCAAGCCCCGATGATTGCAGAGTTCTGCCGCTTGAGGAAGGGTGTAGGCGTACCGATGAAGAAGGTGTACTTGAACACTCCCTGGGCGGAGAGTCTATCACACGAACATCTCAAGCTGTTACAGCAGGAGACGACGCTCTATATTGCCCCTGTGGGGACGAACACGGAGGAGGAGAACAAGTTACTATCGGAAGAATGGGACGCATGACGGAAGTGATGTGACGGGTATATCTAGTTGAGCAACGGCATAATCTGCGAGTATCTAGCATCTACTGTAGTAACTATACAAGCGCTTTAAATTCTGTCTGTGCACGTGACCAAGTCTGAGAGTCACATGACCGCGACGCGCGGTTGTTTGTTAGTGATCGGGCATGTGAGTGGGTCGATATGTTTCCTCGAACTGTTGTACATAATAATGACTAGCCCTCACTCACCCTCCTATGTCCCGTATCTCAGGCGACGCAACACCCCTGCCCAGCTACATGCCCTCCACCAACTGTTCGACGCGACCCCACACCCTACCCGCGCGCAACGTCAAGCGCTCGCCAACGAAATCGGCATGTACGTCCCTCCGACCCCCTCTTCCGCGCTTACCTGACCTACCCCGCTTCCCTAGGGAGCTCAAGTCTGTCACCAACTGGTTTCAGAACAGACGTCAAACCTCTAGGAGAAAATCACTCTCTTTGAACGAAAACAATCCAACAAGATCGCACATGTCCCACAGTCCCGCGCGTCATCAACATCGGGATTCGAAAACACCGCTCGATCGTTCTAAAATCTCGCTCGATCGTTTCGCTGCCCTCTCCGAACGCCCAAGCTCGACTTTGCAATCAAACTCGCCGCGCTTGCCACTCACCCCACGCAAGAGTAACGTCCAACAGAAAAATCCGTCCAGCCCCTCGGAACTCTGGACGCATATGCTATCATCCCCAGTCGTTCCTCGGTCTTCACCCGACCCTGAAGAGGCCCGCTTGGCGGCTCTACCGTCACGAGCGAAGACACTTTGGCCCTTGGAGTGGGCCTGCCTCAACGCGAGGCATAAAAAGTGGGTCGATGAAGATGCGGAGGGGTTGTCTACACATCTCGTGGTGACTCGCTGCCGAGAGGCTGATGGAGACGGAGCGGAGCCCGAAGCAATCAATCTCGAGTCCGAAGCCTCCGTTCCTCCGCACAGCGATGCCCTGAGCCCGATCAGGAAGAATGCCCTATTCTCTCGCCCAAATATGACGCCGCAGTTTGAAGACGTGGAAGCGGCCATCACCCTTCTGGGCTTCAAAACGTGCTCGTAATCATCGCCGGTTTTATCGCCAAAGGACTACGATGTCGGAAATTGTTGTTGTATTCGTCCTAATTATTCGTCTTTATTCGGTTGCACGTTTCATACCCATCTGTTGTTTGTTGTCCCAACCTTTGCATACCACTAGTACGATTTTTCAATTGCACGTTGACTGTCACTACGAGAAGATATTTGTTTTATTTGTTTTTCCTGCCCGCCATTCGGTGACTTTCGCTCACGTGAAGACATTGTTAGCCGCGCGCCGAGGTTTTCTGAACCCCTGAGTGTACTTGTCCAGAGAGAGAGATCTCACAGCCTACCCCACCTTCTTTTACACACACCAGATGCGTACCGCCCCAAGGAGCACCCGTCGCACCACCGCTGCCCAACCTTTGGCTGACAAGGGGAACCGAACAAACCACGACCCGTCCCAGCGAGAAAGTACCACCACAATGTCAAGCAGAAAAGCTCGACACCGCCTGTCAATTGCAGAGCTCACCCGACTCGAGGACGTGTTCAGACAAGAGACACATCCGTCCCGCCAGCAAAAGAAAGATCTCGCGGCCGAGTTGAGAATGTAAGTCACCCCGCGCTCGTCTGAGAGCCCTTCTCATCTCGAACGCACATGTACGACGCCCGACCCCGACCCCGATACCGTTCGGTTATAGGGATTACAAGACCGTCACGATCTGGTTCCAGAATAAACGACAGACGTCGAAACGGGGTCAGCCGCCTATCGAAGGTTCGAATAAGAGCCTAGGACGACCGAGGGCGGACTCTTGTCTACGCAGCGTGTCCTCTCCGTCGCACAATGCCACACTAGACGCGTCGGGGGTCGATCCAACGACGAATCCGTCGGGAGGCAAGGCTCCGGGGGATGGACTGAACATGATGGCATCCAAGGCGATCGTCAAGATCAAGCCTCTGCTCGATTCCCTGAACGCGTTGACGTCAAGACCGAGAGAACGTTCCGAGTCCACGGAAGTAAAGGATGAGGTGCCGAATGTCGAGGATGTCGATCCGCACCAGTCCCGGACTTTGTCGGAAACCTCGATCGGTTCGGCCGAGTTAAACAGACACGATCAGATAGCCGAGCAGGAACAGGCCAAGGAAAAACCCGTCAGGTGGAAGAGAATACGAACGCTTGAATGGGCCTGCGAACGCCAAGCCAAGCGCCGAAAGTCGTCCAGGGAAGGGTACGTTAGACTCGAATCTGAAGATGGTGATTCCAACGACACACGCATGGATTCGGCATTATCGTTACTCTCCCTTGCATCTTCGACGCAGACGGACGTGATAAGGGGTGCATCATTGCTCCTCGGCTTCAAGCATTCCTGGCGCAGAAAGTAGCAGGTTCGATTTGAGGCTACATCTAGATGACGAACCATTTTCTACATACCATCTTCATTCAAGCTCAAGTGGGAAGGACTAGGCTACATTTGCGGCAAGACATGCCTCTGGAGTGCTGCATTACGACAAGGTGCTAGCGGAAGATGCAGCAGTGTAAACATACGAAATGCTTGACAATATTATCATCTCGACCCCCTTTTACGTGCCTGTGAATGGAAGCATTATCAATCAAGGGACGGTCTACTGCGTTTTCTACCAGTTTTGGTGGTCACCAAAGATGTAGATTGGTCTGGTGAGAGGGTTTGGATATCCGAGCGGACGGAATTTTTAGTGGGAACACGCGAAATGGGCTTCGTGTGCTTTTCTGATGTCCCATTGACTGCCTTTGGTGGGGCAACAGTTTTGTTAGATCGATAGGCGTAGTCTGGGGCATCTGTGACAGTAATGAGAGATGCGGCATCTACCAGCGACGGTTAGACATACCTGCCATCTCTTTGAACAGTGGAACGAACACCCTGAGAACTGCTTCATTAGATACCACTGACGTGTTGACAGGGTCGGTCTCTTGAGTAGTATCAACTGGCATATCGTCCTCTGCTTCGGCAACCCCATCCGCCTGTGCTGCAGGAATCTCATCATCCGTGGTTCGTAGTCTCAAAAAGGAATCAATGAGAGGCTCGAAGAACGTTTCTATAGGCGGCATAAGATGCGAAGGCGCATCGAAGAAGTTCGTGGTGTCACTACTTCTCCAGGGTACCACAACACCGCCGTCTGACCCCAGATCCGTCGCTGCTTCCCGGGTCTGTTCATTTGCCGTGATTGCAGGAACACCGAACATTTCTTCGAATAACGATCTTCGTGGCTCGGCAGGGCGTTTTTGAAGCGCCTTGGCGGACGCTCCGGGGTCTTCCGGCAGAATGACATTATCACCGATGACTACGACGCCATATTTGTGCGTCATAGCTACAAGCGAGAAATCGCTAGAAAGTGGGAGTGATGGTTGGTAAAAGAAGGTGATATTGAGAACACCGAATGGGAGGGTGTATTCCATTAGCGGTGTGGGAGAGGTGGCACGAAACAGTGTGACTGAAGACGACGTTGAGTCTAGGACTGTGGAATGAATCGTGATGAAGGTATCATGATGAGGATGCGACATAAGCATGCTGTAACGATAACGATTTTTTAGGTGCCAGGTTACTAGGACGAATATCAGTCAACATCTTGCAACTATGATTTTTGGAAAGGAAGGTACCTGACTGAGTAAGAACGTCCCAAACAACCAAGTCTACCCCTCCTATGACAGCCAAGTATCGCCCACTCCTGCCGATAAAATGGGCCTCAGAAGGTTGACGGCACTCTTGGATAACGAATGACTGCTGGACAGCATTGGTATTTGGATCGTAGAGTACGACGGAGCTGCCAATGGGAACAGCCAAGAGAGATCCATCGCGCGACCACGACGTGTGTCTAGGGATATCTGACCTGAGACTAAAACTTGATCTTGATGTCCACGAAACTGTAGGTTGTGTATCAAGGTCAGTTCTGTAGTCCTAGCGGCCCGATGAAAGAGCTCACCTTCTTCACACCCCTTCTTGTTCCTGGTCCTTCGTATTCGCCACGCCTTCACATTCCCATCTTCCCCAGTGGTCACAACCTGCACATCCTCCACACCCGGACGAAACGACAAAGAAGTAATCTTTGCCAATCCATGCGGTCGATCAATTCTTGTATTCAATATCCAAAATGTCGTCTTTTTATCCCAGCACCAGAGTTTGAGGTATATTTCGCCACGGAAAGATTCATCACCTTCACGCCTGTCGATCGTGGCCATCCATTCACCGCTGGAAGAAATGACGGCTCGCTCAACACGGGCAGGTTCGAGGACTTTCTCCTCGCGTCTGGAAACACGATTCGAAGGCGAAACTTCAAGTTCGGCTACGAGGGTAAATGTGGAGGGAGAGTAAGTTTGAAGAGAGGAAGGGTGAGAGGAGGGAAGGACAAGAGTTTCCGAGGGCTGATGGAAGGCGAGGGGTGTGGACGATGAGGACGGCCAGGAATTCGATACAAAGGGATCTGTGGTATTGTAAGACGTCGTATCTTGAGCGGATAAGATGTAGATGTACCTAATCTTATTCGGGCGAAAACGCGTGAAAGCTTGAGTGTGGACGAGCTTACAAATGCATAGCTAGCATCCGCGAGTCCCAAAAGATATTCTTCTTCCGCCGCTCTCAGCGGTGAGACAACAATGTTTTTTATCGGTGAACCAACTCGAGGGACGAATTCTCGTTTACCGGAGTGTAGCTGCCATATGACAAGGACGGACTCTTCGCCACCGCTCAGCAGATATGCGCCATTGGTGGTAAAAGCGATAGAAGAGACCGCGTGAGCATGCCAATGAAGCGTCGACGTCTGAGATTTCTTTTCTACACCCACCACCTTGACGAGTTTGGGATCTAGACAATACCATAGCCGTACGACACCTTTGGCATCACCAGTTGCAAAGTAATCTTCGAAAGGGTGCATAGCAAGACAGGTGAGGAGCTCTGGGGATACAAATTTGGTGAACCCTGACTTGAGATTTGAGATTTGCGCAACGTATGCCTTGTGGCCGGCGATGGCGATTAGTCGTTCGCCACTGGCAGAGATTGCGAGGCCAGCGGTCGCTCTCGTTTTCCCGATCGGTACGACTTGGGACGGCTTCTGAGCCTTCTCGGGGCTACTCGTACCCTGTGTCTTGAGAGAAACCCGGAGCACTATGCAGCTCTCATCTTGGGGAATGTCGGCGTGGCCTGCCCGTGGGGGGTCTTGTGCTACAAAAGATGAATAACTGTCATTTGAAAGACCCTTGGCAAGACTCACATGAACTTTTACTGCTCTTCTTGTTCTTAACTGCGGCCACGAAAAGATGATCCTTGATTTTCTCGTGTGTGCACACGTGATGGATAGGCTGGTCAAGGGCAAGTGTTCGCAAAAGCACACCTTCCAGGAAGTCCCAAATCTTTATAGTTCCGTCCAACGATGCAGTGATCAGCTGGAACGCGTTCTGAGGGCTCAGAACTGCGGAGGTGATAGTGTCCGCGTGGCCATCATCCCGGGATCCGGGTAGCGTGGATATGATCTTTCCGGAAGTCGTCGAGTGGATTTTAATAGCGGGGCCAACGATGGAGAAGAAGTAGCTAGAGAGGGTGTTGAATACAGGTCGATATCGCACGGAAAGGAGACACACCTGCCGTCTTTGGTGAATATGGGAGGATGTAAACTGGTGCTGGAATCAGTGAGCGGGGACCAGCGCCATCGTCGGGGTGGTGAGTGTTCAGACTCGCTGGTCGTCGTCGCTGGTCCGTGCGCGATGTTGTGCGCTGCATGCTGCGATGTCGCTGCAGCAGCAGCACTGGACGCGCTCGCCTTTGACTTGCGTGCTGGCATGGCCAAACGGTGCCCCGCCAACGAAAAATGCATCAGCCACTCATTCGGCATTCACCGGTCCAAATCAGGAAATGTTTTTTCTTCTTCTTTTCCTGGTCCAGAGACATCGATTGGCCGCCTTCTCCATATGCAAGAACCGAAGACATTCGGTTCTTGCCTACAGAGAAGGGGCTCCATTCGTCTCATTCAATCATATCTATACGACAACAGCACAAGCAAGGAGAACATGTGGAAATACATAGAGAATAAAATGCATTGCTACAGTCCAAAACCGTCCATCAATCGCTTCGCTGAGCAAGGAATCATGTCATCAAGGTACGTCGTCGCAGTGTGTGGTACAGAGAGGTGGTGCCTGGCGGGCACGGTCATGTCAACAGCTTTTGGAACCCACGAAAGAGCGGACGGAGCGACAGTATGTTTGTAGGTCATCTTCGCTTGCATATCGTCTCGCCTCGAGCATGGCATGATGTAACCGTTCCTCCTCCACGAGCTCAGCCTTCGACAGTGGTTCGCGTGGAGGTACTGGCCATCCCAACTCAGCCAACGAACACCAGAGCGATACCCGCGCTTGCATATCTCTGCACCTCTCTCAGCATCCTCAAGATAGACGCGGGGAATCACAAACTCACCGCTTATACCGTTCAATCAGCATCTCGAACTTGGTCCTACTCTCCAGCTCATTCAACTCAAGATCACTCTCCCATCCCAACTCCCTCAGTTCGTCGGGTCGATTTCTCATCCTGTCCACAAGTTCTTCCCACATCGATTCTTGACAAGCGAGCACACTCTGGTAGCTCCAGTAGAGTTGCATTGCGAGTGAGCGCTCGTTTAGCTTGTCAACCTCCTGCAGTGGCATGAGGAAACGGGAATTGGAGCCACTGCCCATGGTGCTTTCAGCAGACGACCAGTCGATAACATAGAGCGGTAGCTTTGTGGTCTGCGCCGCTTTGGGAGAACTTGGGGAAGGAGGTTCACCAGAATTACTCGTCAGCTGTGTGGTCGCATCCGAGATGGAATAGCTCCGGTCGAACAGAGAGGACTTCTCTGTTGATTCGGAGTGGCTCGTTCGTCTTGAATCTGTCGAGGAAAAGGAAACGGAGCTAGGTCGGAGAGTCGGCATGTCGGATGAACTTGTTGGCTGGGTCCCTGCCTCAGGTTTATCCACGTCTCCGCTCATTAGTAATGCGTTGGCTGGTAGGGGTTGTGGGAGTGCAGGTAGAGGTGGGACCGCAGGCATACGGAAATGCAGGATGGGTGCAGAGATCACTTGTCGAAAATTGGACGTAAAGTGGATGGGAAGGATAGCTTGTGTCTGATTAATATAGTAGTCACAGCAAAGGAAAGTAGATACCCACCAGTAGGTCGTAAATTGATAAACCGATTCTCAAATACACCATAATACAAACTCTCAAGTAGTACATGATCGTGCGATAACGGTCTCGGCTCGACCGGTGACGGCGGCGGTGTTGCTCCTCGGTGGCCGTTAGGATGATGGATCGACTGGGACCGTTTATTGCGTGCGCGCAGAGGCGCTGTGAACCAACTTGGAAGGGTAGGAAATATAATGTCTGATTGGAGATAAATGCTGGACGTCACTAGGGACGAGGAGCAGACATACCCTGCTCAAGCGCATCCACGACACCACCTGGAGTCAAAACCCGGTTGACCTCCTATCGTTTGGCAAAATTCATCAGCATCCGTGATACGCGGAATAGTACAGCACAACTTACTTCGAGTAATACCCCCCACTATGGATAGCAAGTGCGCAGAGAAAATGCCGCATCAGAAGGTGTTCCATAACGCAAACGAACGCAAGAGCACGACCTAATGGTGTGGGACACTCACCTTGTTCTCGGGGACGCCCCTGCCTAGGCCTTGCATATGAACATGGTCGAACTCGTCGTCGTCAAAGGGCAATTTCGTCGTTAGACTGAGGTATCGTGGTATGTCAGGCAACCTCCGACTAGTTCGATGCCTGGCCCAAAATGATACTCACAAGTTACCGTGCACCCAAGTTATGCGGCTGGCGATCCCGGGTTCTAATAGCGACAGGGGTACTTGCACATCGACAAGGTCGAATCCAACCTAAAGATAGCACATGAAAATGCACGGACACGTTCCTCGGATAATCATACGTACAAAGTGGCAATCTGGCCATTCTTTGGCAGCCTCGAGAACCCACGTGCCACCCTGGAAAGCAAGAATAGATATAAGCGTTCGCCGACAGGAGGGAGACGTCTGGAATTGCAAAGACATACACCACATCCTAGATCGAGTGAACGTCGCGGTGGACCGTCTGCGAAGGAAGCAAACGACACTGATTTTGTCATGCGCACGTGGAAGCTGAGGTCCATGCTCTCGCTGCAACGCCACGGATCGACAGGCATATGCTGAGCGAGTTACTCGACAACGATGGTAACAGGTTCACTCACAGCTCCAGGACCTGTCTGTCGTAGCTCAACGGATATGGGGCCTTTTCTGGGTCAAATGAATGGTGCCTATGACCATGTTTGTTCAAGAAATCCTTGTTCCTGGGGAGCACACGCCGACCGCCCGAGGTGGAATCGAGTGGGCGGGGAAGGGCTGCGACAGGCATGAGGGGGATTGGGTGGAAGGGAAGGAATCCGAGACTCATATATGTTTCAAATGCCAAAGAAATGAACTGTAACTGCGTGGGATGTGCTATCGAAGCGAAGAGGCGTGGAAAGACGACCGGCTCAGCGCTATGTAGCGAGGCGACCACCGCCGATATCGTTCCTGGTCGCGAACTAGTTATTATTGACTACTATGGTACCATGAAACAATTACATCGCTAGTATCCCAAACTCGATCGAAACATGCCAACCAGCAACCCTCGCGATTTCAACAACCTCGTCCAAAAGTCTCCCAGCGTAAATCCGCCAAAGAACGGGAAATAACCCATGCCACCGTTCTGCCAGTCCGTGTGTTAGCACGTCGCACAGTAGCCACTAATATCTGCTCACCCTGCCATTCGTGATGACGATCATCTCTGGGCTGCCCTTATAGTTCACCAAGGCGTCACTCCTGCCCGCGAGCACGTTTAGTATATTTTGGACAATCACTTGAGCATGGGAGGCGACCTTGGCCGCCTGTTTTTGCTCGGGCCACTCGATGACATCGCCTGCCGCAAAGATGCGGGGGTAATCGACCAGTTGGAGGGTGGGTTTGACTTTGACGAAGCCAGACGCAGACAGCAACGATGAGCCCAGGGAAGCGACAAACGCTGTATTTGGAGAAGGGCCACGAGCCGAGACCTGTATTAGCGCGAGGCTCAGCCGGATGTAAAGCGGAAGATTCGGGGAATGCGTACAACGAGATCGGCATCAGGTATCTCTGTTCCTTTGCGGGTAACAAGGCCAACGCTGCCTTCCTCGGGAAAGGAGTCTACATACTCGTTGAAAATCAACTCGACGCCACGGGTAAGGAGACGGGTTGCGAGACCCTGGCGGAGAGAAGTCGGGTAGGTACTGTTGAGAAGCTGGCTGTCGCCCTGAACGAGGGTGACTTTCTTGTCCTGTGACACGAATCAGAATACGAATGTGTGAGAAACAAGCGAGACATACGGGGTATTCGTCTTTGAGTTCACCGGCTAGTTCTATAGGCAAGAGTGAGCAAGGGAACAAAGGTGGATGAGCATGGTCGACTGACCGATACCGACCGCACCACCACCCGCGATGACGACGTGCTTGGCATTGGCAAATTTGTTGCGCCAAGTGAGGATATGGGCCGAGATATCACTTTCGTGCAGAGGAAAGTCGGTGGGCCCTTTCCACTTGGACCCCGAGGCAATGACGAGGATCTCGTATGGAATGCGCTCGCCGCTCTCCAGCACGACTTGCCCGCCAGACTGGGAGTCCTTGGGCTCGATGGAATTGACGATGCCGACCCTGGTCTCGCCGTTCCCTTTCTTGTAGAGTCTGTCAAGGGGAACGAGGGCGGTTTGTTCGAGCTTGGCGGTTTCGCTGACGACGAGACGCAGGGATGCGGGGAGGGGTATGCCATATGGACGCGGGCTGATGAGGATGAGGTGGTACTTGGACGAGTCGAGCTTGGCGGAGAGGGCGGTGGCGACAGCTATTCCGGCGTAGCCAGCGCCGACGACGACGACGGATTTCTTGGAGGACATTCTAGAGCAGGTAAAGTGTTCGAGGACGGTGACATGGCGAAGCTTTTTAATGGACAACGGGGAGGACGGTGGCCGATGTCTGTCAGCGTTGAGTCAAACGCTGACAGTGCTGACTAGCGCTGACTGATAATTTCCCTTGCCATCTCACTCTACTGACTCATACATATGGCGCCACTCTCGGGAAAGCAACGCAAGGCCCAGCTGAAACTCAAGCGAGCAATTAAGCGCGGCGATGCTCCTCTGCCGTCAGAACAGCCCAAAAAGCGCAAGAAAGCCCACCGAAACCCACGCCAGGGCGGCCAGACACCGGAGGCAAGGCTCGCGGCAGATCAGGCCGCGAGGAACGCTCGCAACCTCCAGAGCCAGTTTGTCAGGCTCGACAAGAACTTTCTCACTGACACCAGAGCACTGGCTGGGACCATCGTGCTCAGGAGACCCATCTCGAGCGATGTCGCAGTGCTCAGCCACGAGTGGGTCACACCCACCTCGCCAGGGCCCAAGCTGGCTCAACTCGCCGTCCCAAAGCGGCCCAAGTGGAGGTACCAGATGTCCAAGGATGAGCTTGACGCAAACGAACAAGCTTACTTCCGTACCTGGCTCGCCCAGCAGGATGCGATCGTCGAGCAGTGGCAATGCGTATTGAATGCACCGCCATCGACTGATCAGACGATCCCCCCTGTCGATCTCGCGTGCGATCGCGTTGAGGACTCCGAGACTCGCCCAATGCCCCATCCACCCACTCACTTTGAGAGAAACATTGAGGTTTGGAGACAGTTGTAAGCTGATCCTCCCTCCTCATCTCTCAGGAACTGAGATACCCGAACACGATACATCCCTCCAATCGGGCATGAAACAGCTGGCGTGTCACAGAAATATCCCAGATCCTTCTCGTGTTGCTTGACTCCCGTTGTCCGCCGCTACATCTCCCTGTTTCACTCACCGCACACCTCAACATTCCCACCTCTTCGTCTCCGCAGAACGACCCCAATTCGCGCTCGAAACAGTCTAAAGCTCCACGTGTCATCATCGTCCTAACCAAGGTGGACATTTCAGGTCCTGCACGTACTGCATCCTGGATATCTTTTCTCAATACCAACTATCCCAACGTACCGGTTGTCCCAGTCGAGGCGTATGCACTGAAATCATCCCTCACAGTCGAGCAAGGACCCACTCGGTATGAACCACATCTGCCAGGTTCTTTTAGGGAAAGACTGGTCCACACACTCAAGGGTGTACATGAACAACTGCTCCAGCCTCCTCAGTGGGTGACGGCTCCACGAGCTGGGGAAAACGAGGAAGAACGATTGCAGAGGATTGATCAGTGGAGACCCAGAGTCAAGAGGATCATCGATTGGGATGGCGTCCTTAAGGCGAAAGGGAAGCTAGTTGGGAAAGCTGTCGGTGGCGCGGCAGTGCCAAAGGGGCAAGACGTTGAACACGAAACCGAAGAAACGGAGGTTGACGAAGGAGATGATGCCAAGGTTTCAGACAGCGAAGAGGAGCAATTGGGCGACGCTCACGAATGGAAAGAACCCGAATTTCTGACTGTTGGAGTTATTGGTATACGGTACCTCTCGTCTCACAGACGGCTACTTACTTGATTTGTGCTTTTACAGGTCAGCCAAACGTAGGGAAATCATCTCTCTTGAATGCGATATTTGGAACGGTACGAGTACGCGCATCGCGAACTCCTGGGAAGGTGTGTGATCGCAGTATTTGTCATTTCTACGTACTCACCTGATCGAACCACCTTTAGACAAAGCATTTTCAAACCCTCTTCTGGACCTCTGATGTCCGCCTTGTTGACTGCCCTGGACTCGTTATGCCCTCATTCGTACCAATGGATATCCAGGTATGTCTCTTTTTCTCCATTGCCAGTGACACCGTGTGCATATCCAAGAACAGGTCCTTGCAGGCGTTCTTCCTATCTCTCGGATCTCTGCTGTGCCCTTTTGCGTACACCAACTTGCTCGACTTCTCCCTCTGGAACAGATTTTAGAACTCACACACCCTTCATTATCCACTTCGCCTGTCTATGCTGCGTCTGCGACTGATCCCACCGTAACTGTTGCATCGACGAGCGATCGCGGTTCAATTCCTCAGTCCAACAAATCTACCTCGAAGGCAAAGTCTATTTCTAAATCTGCACCCACTGATGCAAATTTGATCGAGGATAAGCGCACCTGGAGACCAGGGCAGCGCCCGCTCGAGCAGACCAGGATTCAGACCAGGATGCCAAGATGGACAGCGAATGACATTATGACCGCTTACGCTGAGAAGAAAGGATGGGTCACTGCCAAGGCTGGAAGACCGGACGTACATCGAGCTGGGAACGCAAGTGGGTGTTTACTAGTTGGAATTGTGTTGACAGTCTGATGCGTATTCGCACAGTATTGAGGTTGGTCGCGGAAGGAAAGATTCCGTGGGCGTTCTGGCCTCCTGGCAGTTCGTTTTCAGGTGATGACGGTGTATGGCTCAAGGACGGGATGCAGCAACACGCATGGGACGAGCTTGGGGTTGACGAAGACAGAGACGAAGAAGAGGGTAGTGAGGAACAGGACAGTGAGATGGAAGAGCTGTCGAGCGAAGAAGAGGACACCGGGGCTAGGATCAGGGTTGCATCGGGCGAGTCGGATGATGAGGACGAGGATGAGGAGAAACCTGCTGTTCGTAGAGGGAATCTCGGAAGGTTTGGGGCGCTAAGGATCGATGATGATTGAATAGATAGACCAAAGTCAGGGGTTAATTGGCTAAACTCGTCCTTTGCTCCCTCCCCTGTTACATGTTGAACTCGTGGTTTGGTAGCACGTCGAGCCATCGCTCTCAGCCCCGACAAACACGTTCTACCCCACCGCCAGCCCTTGATGGTGCCCGGTCCGGCCCTTCAGACGCCTCGTCGGTCTCCCAGTCCACCGTCGGGCCGCAAACACCTGGCAACTTGACCTCGGCGTCCGACGTACCACTTGGCGAGGTCCATGCACATATCAATGGCCCCAGTGTCTATGCACCCACTCCCAGCCTGATCCACAGCGCAGAAAAGGATGCAGGGACTCTGAAGACATCCGACGCACCAACCAGTTTGGACGCTACGACATACCAGCGTGACAGCGCTCAGCTCACCAAGCGGGACTCTACGCCAGAACGCCTCGAAGAAACCCTGTTCACACCCCAGGACGCCATCATCGCGCAAGTCTTTGGCAAGTCTGTTTCGCCTGCGACCGACCCCGCCCATGTTACCCCACCACCGCCCTCGAACGCGCCGCAACCGTCTGTGTCGCTTATGACATCCGACTCACTGCCTCCGCCTCCCTCGATGCGGACCGCTCCTTCGTCGAGCGCGCGGCCGGGTCCTACATTGACGATCTACGACCCTTTTTCAGGTGCCAAGCTCGGCGAGCATACGCCCATGTCACCTTCCACAGCCACACCTGGAGAGCTGTCTTCCGCTACTCCCCTCCCTACGGCAGATGACCGCAAACTATGGTCAAGTCTCGAGCGCATTTTGGAGCTTCAGGCTGAGATAGCTGCTATGCACGCGGACATGGAAGGTGTTGGTGGAAGGGGCTCGGGGAACACCCACGCGGTCGTGATTACGAGTGTCGGCGCGAGTGAAGGTGGTAACGCTGGACCCGGGAAGAGATCGAGAAGGGGTCAAACATTGCCGATCGGCGACGAGGAGCCTGAGGAACATGAACCAGAGGGTGGTGCTACAGGAGCAACTGTCTCCGAGATTTCCACCGACCACTCTGACGGCGAGGACGAAGACGAAGAAGACGAAGACGACATCCACGGGTATGGCAAGAGGAGGCGAGACGAAGAGTTTGCCAGACTCGCGGAGCAGTTTGCACAGCGCAAGGCGGCCATTGGTGGGATTATGAACAAGGTTCGTACATCCCGGAATTCATCGCCCAACCTTGCCTCCTGACGACGACCTTTCCATCCGGCCAAACAGCTCGACGACCTCTCGACGGCTCTGAAGACATTTCACGCACTCCCTCCTCCGCTCTTCGACCTTGCGATATCCCCGTCCCGCACGGAGACCATGTCGTCTGGGCCATCAGATATTTCAGCGCCATCTTCTCCCCCTCCGCTCCATGTCTATCCTGGCCGGCCATTGTCTCCGTTTTTGTCCATCTCTCCATCTCAAGCTGCGATCTCGGTCACTCCCCCTCTCTCTCCGCCTGTTCCGCCAATATCGACTCTGGCGCCTCCGGTGTCATCGGAAGATCCGAGTGCCCCACCTGGATTTGGACCTATACTCGCCCCTGTCTTGCCCCGGATTGCTTTGCCAACGATCATACCGGGAACGCCACATGTGGAGAGTCCGGCTGATATGAACCCTGCGCAATCTGTCTTCCAAGGGGTACCTTGAGCGGGTAAATGCTAACATCGCATGTTCGCAGTATCGATTGTTTTTGCCTCTGATTCCACTTGGCATATCCACTGCCAATCGCACATTGATTATGCACTGGATCATTATTGAAAAACTAAGATTGGATACGTATCATAATGCCATACTGGAGTAGTCAATAATTAAAGTAACACAATTGCATAAATACACAGATCTTGAAGCAGGTCAGTGAAATAAATAGATACTAAGATGCCAACAACTGGAGCCAGCCCAACCTGTCGCTCAAACTGACGCACCCAAAGCCTCCAGGGCAGCTTTCAATTCCTTGATCGCATGCTGTGTATCTTCGTAGTCAAGCGCCGAAATTGCGAACCTACAGTGCCTCTGTGCCTTTGCAATGACTTTGGGCGTGAGCTCCACTTCTCGTGGAGGTGGAGGTGGATATGCAGGTACGTGGATGGGGTCAATCACGGGCTGCGGTGCGATGGAAGATGCGGGAGTCACAGAGGATATAAATGGCATGGGGGGAGATTGAGGCGTCGAGAACGTTGGCACGGAGTGAGGGATGTGTGGCGACGGAGGGGACATGACAAACGAAGAACCACCTGCTCTCGGGGATCCAAACGTTGCTGAGCCAGCCGTTGGTGTATAAGATGGGGTTCCAGTGGGTACGAACCCCGGCGGAAGATCAGCAAGTCTGGGAGGTGGTGAGGACAGGGTTTGGGCATGGAAAGGCGGAGACGCAGACGCGTGTCTGGGAGGTGAGGATTGGCCTGGGGTGTCGACGGAGAACCGCACCCTGCCTCGACTCCTGTTCCCATTGAGAGTAGCGTCCTCGACATGCTCATCGTCGCTGCCTACGCCTTCCATCTCTGTACTAACCCACGCGGTTCTAAGTTTGCTGCTACCGGCCTGAGCTGTGGCTCGCGTCAAGGGGTCGACGACATGCTCGTGCCAGTTGTTCAAGCTATCCGAGCTGCCAGTAGTGCTTTCTACACCCTCGAGTCCTGGCGTCCTGGCTGAATCAAACCCGGGTGTGGCGGTGGTGCTCCAGCGCCCGGGGCTGAGGGCTTCATTGTCATGTTTACCTGGACCTGGGAGGATGGGGAGACGGTTCGCGCGGGCGATGTCTGCAGGAGAGATGGCGGGTGGTGGAGATTGACGTCTCGCGGAGCGAGAGGATAAATTGGTGGGAGGAGATGGGTCCCGAGGGACGGGCTTTGGTGGTGTCGGGGGGCGTTGCTCCGACACAAATTGATCCGAGGAAGGAAGAGAAGGTGTCATGTCAGGGTCTAGTTCAGACCCTGCAGGCCCGGGGGTTGGGCGCCGGCCTTCGCGGAAGGCTTTGGCAATATCAGCTGCTTTCCATTTGGCGTATTTCAACTTGCTCTCTGTCTGTAAGGCAATTCATGAGTGTGGACGATGATGGTAAGTTGGAGATAGACGTACCGATTCGGAGACGTCAGTCTTTGGGAAAACTCCGAGGACTTCAAAGAAGTTGGCAGCTGCCAGGAATTTCTTCGCGGTAGACCTGTGGCATGGCATGGATGAGATGTTGGCTCACGGGATGGGGAACGGGAACATACTTTGAGGCGTTTCCAGCTCTGTCCTCGTCGTCTGCCATCTTGAACACCTTCAAGGCAAAGTTTTCGACGTAGGCGGCGCTAGCTGGTTCGATGTCGATGGCGTCATTTGGGCCAATCTCTTTCTTGAGGTGTTCGAGGGCATTGAGGAGGTTGAGGAGAAGGTTGCGGGAGCTGGAGTCTTGGGCTTTGAGGGATATGCCAAGCTGCGCAGCATAGTAGGCACCTGCACGCGACGGTCAGGACACGTCGGAGAAAGCGATATGGGACATACACCAATACGCGACGACGGGTTCGCGTTCTACGAGCTCTTCGGTGCGCTGAAGAAACGGCGCGATGGACCTGAGACTGGTTGAGACTGGTGGTAGACCGAGCGACATTGTTGTATGAGATGTTGGACGATTGTGACTCTGTGAGAGCGTTTATATACCCGCGATCGGCGACAGTAGCTGGAGCGGGGCGCGCGGTAGACACGAGGCAGGGCGCTGTGAAACACTGCGTCATCTCCCACTCTCGCTCTTCAACACGCACAATGAGGACTCCACAATTCCACAGGATGGCTCTTTTTCTCTGCCCCGAGCCTCGTGTTGCCTTCGTGGCTTCTTGTTCCATCCCGCCATCAAACACGGGGCTACCGGCCCAAAATCCAATAATCCAATGATGCCATATTTTCCAGGAAAACCGTTTACCGGTCCTTGTCCTTGGTCTGGATCGAGATGTCCACGGGGCTCTGCCTCCTGACCGACGGACAGTCCACTTCCAAATGAACACCGCAAACCGTGCTTCTTGTTCTTGTCCCACAGCATCTACCAACGTGCCATCGTCGTCGATCGTCCTCCAACGAGTGATCGTGATCAACCAATGTCGCCATTAACAGTGCAGCGCGAAGATCTTGCATCCAGAATCAGGCCTTCCATCCTCCTCGCCCCGAACTTGTCCACCATCCCCTCCTCAACATTTGTTACGTCCTCTACCGCTTCCTCTTTCATTTTACCTCCTATAGATTGTTCTGGAACCATTGCCAACCCCTCCGATGCCGCCGCATTCCCAACCAATCAGTACCCCAGCTCCTCCGACATGGCCACGTCCAACTGGCTCCCATCCCTCCGCTCCATATCCTCCATGCGGGGTCTCCTCCTCGCCGAGATGGGCGACTCCATGGTAGAGCTCGACCTCTACGCACAGCCCGGTGGTTCAGGGTACCGTGTCGGACAGAGGATCGAGCAGGGTTATCTCACACCAGGTGGAAGCACAGTTCCGGCGTTAGTCGGTGCTGCGTTCGAGATGGGCAAGGAAATCTGGCGGGAGGACACCCAGGACAAAGCTAGCCGAAAAGGTACCTGGAGGGGGAGGAGAGGCACACTGAAAGGCAAGGGCAAAGCTGAAGGCGACATAAACCTCACTCC
>JBBPQV010000415.1:0-21855 GCA_038092675.1 Boletus rufocinnamomeus
AAGCATATGTCTATGACCGTCGTCTTATGCAGCCACTACTATTCAGTACTCACTACCCTTCATCGCAATTTCCTACCGGTCAAGCGCGATCAATCGGTCGTACCCAGTTCAACTGCGAAGGCTGTCACATCTGCCCGTTCATGCATCCGTCTTGCACCTTCGATCAATAATCTCGTGCCAACCTCGCATCATCTTGCTTTTTTCATCCAGCATCTTTTCAGTTCCGCTGTTGTTATCCTTCTGTATGCCATGCACTCCCCGGATATGAAGGCTGCAGCTACCGCAATGGATGAAGCTAAAAGCTGTCTCCCAATCATAGAGTCATGGGAAGGGCATTGGCCAGGTGCTCGTAAATGCAAGGAGCTGCTCGCCGAGTTGATGAGCACTGCAGACGAGGCTATAAGGAGAACTAGCAGCAACACTTCTGGAATTCCCTTGGCTCAAAACATTGCGCCGACAGCATTGGAATCCAGGCGATCGCTTGTTTCGGGACAGGTGCCGACCATGAACCGACCGATAAAGATGAAACCTAGGAAAATCAGCCGCTCACGAGACCCAAATCCTACGCGTCGGTCCCTTGTCTCATCACCGTATCGTGTAGAATGTAAGGAGGATATGCGCTTGGTAGTGATACTTACTGACTTACCGTGGACTGTAGCACAACGCAACCGGTCGACGTCTCGCAAGAGGGGGCATGACGAGAGTGAAGGTATCGGTGGTTCGAGCTTGTCTTATCCTGGGGTATTTTCCAGCCCACAGTCGATAGGTGGAAAATCCAGCCCTCACAGCTCCCCGGCATCCGTTAATTTGCCCTCGCCGTCCATGTCCACCATGGAAACCACTCAGCAGCAGGAGGGAAGTCCCCGTCTTGTGGGTGCATCCCCATACAATTATACAGGCCCACCTCTCTCTCCGCTCCATGTCCCTTCGCCTCACGACTACGGGCTGCACCATAGCCCTCTTGCGTCTACCAGTAGTCACCAATGGGATGGTGGCCCAGGGGATCAGCGTGGTGTCGACATATACGCCCCCGGATCGCAACCCAGCTCGCTGCCATACACCACATATGAGCATTCGTCATCTAGCATCGATCCAACTTGGTATAGCAGCTCCTCGGATGTCGGGTATACCCACCTTTCAACCACACCACCAACCTCTTCGTTCCCTGCCCCGGGACTGCCCTTTTTGGGGCTTGATTACATTCGAAACTATAATACGAACGGATACTCGACAAGTGAGCAAGATTCCCTCTGGCAGACATTCGATGCCGGCGCGTTTGGAATTGACCCCGAACTTCCCTTTACCTTTGGTGAATCTCCCTCAGACCTTCACGAAGGGCGCCAATCTCCGTCGCGATCCCACCCGTGAGCACATCCCGTGTGTCCAGGCGCGCTCGCTTGCTCGCTGTTGTATTTTTTGAACCCTGTATGCGCGATCCTTTTAAGCTCTTTTAGTTTCTCATTGATTCGTGACCTTGTATCCATACTCATCGCTGACGACCATTCTGACCCGCATACTGTAGTTGCTTTACCCACTAGGCAGCATACCTAACACATTAATTTTGGCACTGCTTTTTCGTTGTGTCATGCGATACTGCTTGGAATTCCCCTCGAGACCATGTTGACGCTGTACTCCAAGTGTCGTAGCTAGTTTTGCTCCTCACGAATCGAATTAATGGAGGCGGCCGTTCCACAGCATTAATCTGATGTCAGGAATACACAGTACTCAGCACCGGTAATTGCCAGTAACCGGCTCCTGGGAGTTGTTATATTTGAACAGATGTTAGCGCTTGGCAACTCGTTTTGAGATCCACGGAACGCCATGGTAAATCACCCAGTCGTCGAGCTCACATCTGAAGCGTCTTGGAACCTCGTGAGTGTCATGTTCGTGTGTAGAAAAGCGTCAGGTTAACAGTTCAAAGATCGAAAATAAATTCACACCATATGGGAAGGAGACCCTAACTAAACTCGTTGCTTTTCTCCAGGTATAGACAGTGGATACTTTTTGTGCTGGTGCCTCTCTAATACGTCGGGCAGGATGAGGTTTACCCTTCCGCCAAGCTTTTTCATGCACAGATACCCAAAGACCCAGTACAACGGTGGAAGACTGTTGTGCCGATTGTCGAGGAATTGAAGGTGAAGGCGCGCAAGCTCGGGCTTTGGAATCTTTTCCTCAGCAAGGCACATTATCCTCAACATGGCGTTCCGCTCTCGAATCTCGAGGTGCGATCATCGATTCGTAAACTCCTGACCAACTGTTGACATGGACAATAGTACGCTGTTATGGCAGAGGTAATTGGACGAGGAGGACATATGGCGTCTGAGGCAGTCAACTGTTCTGCTCCAGATACGGGTAACATGGGTACACCGTTCTGCCCCCTCCGTGAATGCTTGCTGAGGCCTTTCAGAGGTCCTCGCTCGTTACGGGTCCCCCGAACAGCAGAAGGGATGGCTTACACCACTGCTAAACGGGGAAATTCGCTCCGCTTTCGCGATGACAGAACGATTCGGCATGTAGCTTCATCTTTGGTGTGCCATGTGTATATACTGACGCGTAGCATGCAGTGGCGTCCTCGGATGCACGTAACATCAAAACTTCCATCCGACAAGAAGGCAATGACATTGTGATTAATGGACACAAATGGTTGCCAAACCTTCTTATGTCGTCGTTGTCGGCTTCTCATCGTGCCGATCCGGTTTTTCGTTCCTTAGGTGGATATCGGGTGCCGGTGATCCCCGCACGAAATTACACCTTGTAATGGGCAAGAGCGACCCGGGAAACCCAGACGGATACAAGCAACAAAGTGTCGTCATTGTTCCTGCAGATGCCCCTGGCGTTCGGGTTGTGCGTCCGATGGAAGTATTCGGGTACGATGACGCACCGGAAGGTCACTGCGAAGTGATTTATGAGAATGTGAGAGTTCCCTTGAACAACCTGGTACTTGGATGGGGCAGGGGATTCGAGGTAGGGCATATCTCCCGTGCTGTTGAATCAATGTGACAACATATTCTTTTAGATCATTCAAGGACGTCTTGGGTTTGTATCCTCTTTGGCTATGTTACGCAGACTTCGCTAACCGTCTTGGCAGTCCTGGACGCATCCATCATTGCATGCGCTCCATCGGTGCAGCCTCTAGAGCACTCGACTTGATGATCCAACGGGTGACGGATCCTTCGCGCAAGACGTTCGGCAAATTCCTCTACGAGCATGGTGAATGCGTTGAATATCCAGCGGAAATCATTGGACTGAGATAATCATTTAGGCACTGTCATAGCTGAAATTGCCAAGTCCAGAGCAGAGATTGAGGCGGCGCGATTGCTCGTTCTCAGTGCCGCTCTTCAGGCATGTTCTCGGACAAGCAGTGTAACGCCGACCACGAGCTAAGAAGCGTTACAGATCGATAAATACAAGGCTAAAGGTGCATTGAAGGAAATTGGTATGGCCAAGGTGCACACGTTCCAATTCAGTTAATGGTCCGTGATGTTAACGTTGAGTCCTGAAATACGACTTTTAGTTTGTGGTTCCCACAATGGCGTGCAACGTTGTAGATCGCGCGATGCAAGCCTTTGGGGCGGAAGGGCTGAGCCAAGATCAAGAGCTAGCGAGCATGTATGGGCAGCTGCGAACACTGCGGTTAGCTGATGTACGTGTTTGTTTACCTCTCTTGTTATCCATGGCTGATGACTTTCTCTTCTTAGGGCCCCGATGCAGTAAGTACATTCCCTGGCTGACACGTGCAGGCTTGTTGATATGCCTCGCTTCCCCAGGTCCATATTCAGCAGGTTGGTCAAAGGGAACTGAAGCGAGCGCCGGAGTTGCGCAAGCGCGCAGTAGAGTTTAGCAAGAAAGAGGCGATTATCATGCAGAGAGCGGGCATAAAGGCTCGTCTTTAGGGTGCTATGAGCCCCTGTTGTAGTGTCTCCCGTAGACAGACCAGAGGTCGGTCATGAGGAAGACAAAATGTCGTTCCTTTTTCCCACTGTAGTTATTATGGTCAATTCTGTATGTATGTCGTGTGGTACATTACATGCTTACTTCCAACACATGCAAACCTCGACTTGGCGACTGAAATGTTCCACCGAGTACGACGCGACCAGCCGTCATTCATTCGACTCTTGTCATTCACTACTCTTACGGAAACGTCGTCTCCCGCCTTCCTTCCTTTGAATTGCGACTTCATTCAAGATGACTACTAAAGATAAAGTGCCCTCTGCAGAGGTGCCATATGATGCGACACCAATCGTACACTCTCGTTATTTTGTTCTCCCAGTTTCAGCTGCCATCATGGGTACACTGATTGGTGCAGTCCGAGGCTCCCGTCGGGCGTCACTGCGATTCTTGGCTGAGAATGCGCACCGACCACCCACAACGGTCCAGGGGTGGTATTTCTACAATAAAACCAAAAACTACCGGCGAATGGCTGCAGGACTGCAAGAGGGTGGCCTGAATGCTATGAAATTAGGAGTCACAGCACTGGTTTGGGTAGGAATCGAGGATGGGTTGGAACGATGCGGACAGCCATGGGCCGAGACGAGAGAACTGGGAGCCGGTATAGGGACGGCAAGCATTTTCGCGCTTGTGTGTAAGTTGCCTCGATGCCCTCGATGCATGATGCTAACACCGACCATTGCTGTACTTGTCTGGACCTTTCTAGACCGGCTTCCGTGGCATTCGGGTCGTCAGGCTTTGTGTCTTGGCGGAGTGGTGGGTGGAGGGATGGCGTTCCTCCGATGGGCCAGGTCATACTTGGAGGCTGTCCAGTCTGGGTCCTCAGAGAAGGGTGTGTAGACTGTAGTTAAAGCTTGTGGTCCGATGGGGAAAAAAATTAAAAGAGGGTCTGTGCGCTTGTACGTATTGCGACTGGTTGGCGAGCGATAGCCTGCCTCTTGTTTTATTGAGCTCGCACCTTACTGCGGATGACGGAGGAGCGATAATGGCTACTCCCGCCGTTCCGCACTCAGAAATGTCAATTGCGGAGACTATTGCTGTACAACCAATACCTCCATCCTCTCCATCTTCCTCGTTACGGACCTCGCTATCGTTTTTGCCCCTTTCCAAAGCGATGATCAAGTTGTGGCCGTCTGTGCTCGAGCAGCTCACTCCTCGGGCCAGCGCCGATGGCCGCGAGCGCCAAAATCCCTTCGATGTCCCGGAGGCCGTGAACGCCACTATGCCGTCTTCATCGTGCGGCTCTCAGGAACTACCACCACCACTTCTGTCCCGACAGGCTAGTAGTTCACAGATACAGACCTCGACCTCCACTTCTGGCACTGTCCACCACCACTTACTGGCGACGACTCCGGCAGCAATCCCGGTACAAGCCGATGTTACGCCGCCAGGCCCCATAACCCCTCAATTCGGACCTTTTATCGCTCGTATTCCTACCACGCAAATATCCCTACATGCACCAGACTTTTCCATGCGCAGCGTCAAAAAATCTCCACACTCTTCTGACTCTATGGAAAACAAACCCAGTGCGCCATCGTCATCGTCCACCTCGGCCAGGACGTCCTCAAGTACAACTGTCGGTGCTGCGCATACAGCACAACCGCCTGCTCCATCCGCGACATCCAAGGGGCAGATCCATGTCAAACTCATATCTGCACGCGGCCTCAACGTATCTTCCATACACGCACGCCCATACGTGGTAGTCCTGTTTGAGCAGAACGAATTCGTCAGTCGCGATCCTACCGAGGAAACAGACAAGGAAGTGAAAGGGACTGCCACAGCTCTATCAAGAACATCTTCCGTAAACGCCCTAACCGCGCTCAATGCCATCGGTGTATCGCGACCGCCTGGGAAGTCGAGCACGAACACATCGCCCTCATCCTCTCTCGCATCTCCCAGCAAAGTACCGTCCCCCATACATCCTTCCACCCAAGGACTTTTCGGACGTATGTCAGCACACAATCCTGTGTGGAAACACGAGGTGTCCTTGTAGGTGCTGTAAGCTGATCGATTATCTCTGATCTCTGACTCCATCTACAGCGATGTCACTTCCGAAGAGTCTTTAATCACCTTCAATGTTTATGATCGTGTCTCCGGCCATTTTTTCCTTGGGACCTTACAGATCAAACCTATATTGATCCACGACCACACTGTTGACCAATGGTTCAAGTATGTAGTCCGTTTCCTGTTATCCATCCATCCTCATCCTCCGTCCCGCCTTGCCACCCCTTACTCACGTCACCAACGTAGGCTCCGGCCGTTCGAAAACGAGATTGTAAGCGGGGAGATGCGTGTACAAATTACATTCGAGCAATTCAAGGTACGCAGCGACGCGCCACGTTCCTTCCCACCATCTGTCACGCTCTCGGCGTCTTCTTCGCACAGTCGTGGTCCTTGACGACGATGCTAACCCCATAATTTCCACGCGGTAGACCAAACGAGCGCTCACCCCACGCGATTTCGAGTTTCTCAAGCTCATTGGACGCGGCACCTTTGGCAAGGTCTTTCAAGTCCGAAAGAAGGACACGAAGCGCATATATGCCATGAAAGTACTTTCGAAGAAGGAGATCGTTGCCAAGAAAGAGGTGGCACATACAATTGGAGAACGCAAGATACTTCAACGGTCTCTGGAGTCACCGTTCCTTGTGGGTTTGAAGTTTAGCTTCCAGACGGACACGGACCTATACCTCGTTACCGACTTCAAGAGCGGCGGCGAGCTGTTTTGGCACCTGCAGAAGGAGACACGTTTTACTGAAGAACGGGCTCGATTTTACATCGCGGAACTCGTTCTTGCTCTAGAACACCTACACAAGTATAACATTGTCTACCGTGATCTCAAACCAGAGAATATCCTTCTAGATGCCACCGGGCATGTCGCACTTTGCGATTTTGGATTATCCAAGGCAGATCTCCGGCCCGATGAACTCACGACCACATTCTGCGGTACGACGGAGTATCTTGCCCCCGAGGTACTGTTGGACGAGCATGGTTACAGTAAACTGGTCGACTTCTGGTCTCTCGGTGTACTTTTATTCGAAATGTGTTGTGGATGGAGCCCTTTCTACGCAGAGGATACGCAGCAGATGTATAAGAACATCTGTTTTGGCAAGATACGATTTCCTCGCAATGTAATCAGTGAAGAGGGAAAGATGTTCGTTAAGGGGGTGTGTGCGTTTCTTGCGTCACCTGGGTCCAGTATGTATTGAATCTATGCTTTAGCTTCTCAACCGAAATCCAAAGCACCGTCTGGGCGCACATCGAGATACAGAGGAGCTCAAGGAGCATCCGTTCTTCTCAACCATAGATTGGAAGGCACTCTCCATGAAACAAGTTACGCCACCCTTTAAACCTGTCGTCGAGTCGGACGAATCGACAACAAACTTCGATCCGGAGTTCACTGGTGCCGATATCCGAGAAGTAGGCAACGGATTGGACGGAACAAGTAGCCCAGACGAAGAAGATCCCAGCGCAGATTGGATCCAGACTGGTGCGCAGAGCCTCACGCATACGCCAAACGGCCCACTGGGTAGCGATCGCTTGACTATTAGTGCCAACCATGTACAGATTGGCTCGAATGGTCTTAGTCGATCTCAGGGCATTCAGATCAACAATCGCAAGAAGCGCGATTTAGCTGGGTCCCCCCTCACCAACAGCGTGCAGGAGAACTTCCGCGGATTCACATACTCTGGCGGGGAAAGCGTGGTAATGCCAATGGGAGTCCTTGGAAGGAGTGCAGGGTCAGAAGACGAAGCTGTTGATGATGAAGAAACCCCCGAGATAACGACAGAAGATGAATTTGAAGATGAGGAAAGCTTTGCAGGACGTTACTCAAAAAGTAGAAAGGGGATGAACGACGAGATAACCGCGTGAACTATGTCAGTGGTTGCTTCTTTCTATTTGTCTTTCAAACGCACCATCGTAGCTGGCACTTGGACCAACAGGGAGATTCAGGTATTTGACTCGCCGTGTTCGTGTTACTACCCTGTAATCCTTTAAGGCTCTGCCTTTTATGCTGATGTATATGTACATTCCCCTGTCCTCTTTGTTAACGCCGCGTATTATGGGCCGGCTATGTTTCACCGTTCTGGTCATTGTCACCTTCTATACTATCCACTACCACATATATTGACGGTGTAATCACCATGTATCTTCTCCATCGCCAACAAGGGTAGTAAATTGCTCAGATACAGTCAAATCACCAATCATGTAGCGCCTTGCATCCTGGTCTTGCAAGGTTCAGGCCACCGCGAAGGATGGGGGGAAGCACCTGTCCGTTGATAATAGTGTTCTTCACGATGGATTCGACATCGTGTGGAGTAACTCGTCCGTACCAGACACTCGTTCCTTGGGGGTGATATATCTGGGAGGATTTTGCGCTGAATATCAGTCCTAAGAAGGGATGGGGGCGGAGTGAGACGTACGATAACGTTTCCTGCAAACTTGTGGCCCCCCGTGTGAGAAGAGTACAGGATGAGAGCTTTATGCTCTTCTCCGAGTGCCTTCAACTGTGTCTCGAAAGTGATCTCCGGTTCTGGACCCTTAATTAACGAAGACTCTAGGGTAGGGTTTCCGGAAAGATCTTCCAGTTCGGTATGGACTACCCAGCCCTCGTGCTCCAGGTAATGAGTAAATGCTATAATATACCAAGTTAGCTGGCCAGCTCAGACTGCCTGGGGGACATCCTCACTCTTTTCAAGGATGGGAGCAGCTACTGCACAACGTTTGTCACGTCTCTTGTGTGAACCTGCGTATAAAAGGTGTCAGAAAAATTCAGTGGACTGTTGCAAAAAAAAAAATAACAGCGGTTTTACAGAGAAGGATGACACAGGAGTACGGCAACGCCCAAGACCTGAGCGAGTCGGAGCGAGACTCGGCGCCTAGCCTTCCATATGAGGGGTCGAGAGCAGTTGTCCACAGCATCTCTGCACCCGCAGGTGATGGCGGGACGTCAGCGATGACCTTGAAGTCAGGAAGCACGATAACTGTTTCCTGAGAGGGATCCTCTGAGAACGACCTATGACTGCCATTCAGGATCGACAACCTGCGAGCGTCGTTTTGCGTAAACACGCCTGCAGGAAGCAGTGTCCGACTGTCTTTGGCTTTGTCATCTCTGTTCTGTGGTCTTCCACCTTGACGTTTCTCATTTGCACTGCTCAAGAATGCAGCTAGAGTGCCGTCGGCCTCCGTGACTTCCCTAGGCCAATCTGATTTGCCGGTAGAGATTATGACCTATGGTAGGCTTTGTCTCGTAAAGGTGCCGGAGCTGACACTGGAAAGGTACTTGCCTGACGTCTATAAGGTTTCACTGAGCCTAACAAATCCGATTCCATGTCGATAGATAACCTCCTAGAGTAATCATCGTGATCTGTAGCACAGTTTTAGCCTAGAGAAACGGACATTCGATGAGAGGACATTCACCTTGATCACAGGGATCGGGACAGGACCGACAGACCTCATCGGAAATTGGGACATCCGCAGCCCGAAGATCGTCGTAGACCTTTTGAGCGTCTGAAGGAAGAGAACCTGAAAGAAATGCTTTGAACTTTGCTAGCACAGTCATGGGTATGGTTGTATGGGGTATTGGTTAGAAAGCTGTTTATCTCAAGCTGTGTTTATCAGATAAGTCGCGCCGATGCCGGAGTATGACACATTCAACCGGCAAGAGTGGTATTGTTGGGATAAGCAAGATTCACACCACCACATGGTCACCTACTCTACGCCCTATGCCATATGGAAATGCGCAGATGACTCGGAGACTCGCAGTCTTAGGTCATGTATTAGCAACGCACTAGGGCAACCGGAACGAACACTTGCCTCGACTTAACCACCGCCTCACCCTCAGTTGTTCTCGTCAATTTGAGACTTTACCCTCTTGCTGTTCTCCTTCAAAGCTAACCAAGACGGCCGCCCGTCTTTTTGTGTACCCATCAAAACTCGGTACACCCGGTCTAATCTCCTCGATTTACTCTCGGTCCAGCCTGGGCCCATGCTTTCCGAGGACGAAGAGCCATCATCTCTGCCGAGGAAGAACTTGGGGGATTCCTTGTGATACTTCTTCACCCGAAACAGTTCAGCGAAAGAGTGTTTCTTTTGGTCTTCTGCGATGTTCAAGGGTTGGGTAAACGCTTGGTCGATGACAGCAGAGAGATTCTCTGGGGTGATGAACGTATTGGACTGGTGGTAAAGTGAGACGGCCGCTTCCATCCTCTTGTCATGGGGCGACTGAAATTTTGCCTTGGATGAACCGCTGCGTCTGCATGCAAATGCCAGCGAGGGACACGGCAAGGATTTGCGGAGTGCTGGTAACATGGTGGTGAACTCGACGTTAAATGTTTGAGCGTGTCATCATGGTGGTTATATTACATAAGCTATACAGTGTCCTCACTGCAATCATCCGTGTCATGTAGACACCACACCACCCGCTCGAATGCAAGCTATTGTATAAATCTATGCAACTACCTCGCACATCGACATCACCCCATCTTGGTAGGCCGTTGAATCTGCAGACAGAGAGCTGATGCAGCCCACAAGCCCGAGTTCCAGCACCACCAGCGCATCAACGTTGGATGCACTTTCCTACTGATGTGTATTGGGAATACCCACTAAAGCAGAGGCATTCCTGCAAGGCAACCCTGAGGAGAGAAGAGTGGGTCTGGACGTAGACCATGGATGGGAGAGGCCTGCCGGGGGTGATGTGATGGCTATCTGTAACGGTGTTCCCATTGACAGCAACCACAACACGGCAGGATGGAGAGTGTCCTAGCTACATGGAGTCTTCAGAAACGCGGTCACGGTGGTGTCAAGTCCGGGGGTGCAGCGAAGATGAACTCGAGTCGCTTTGTTTGTGTATTGGAGAGCGTGGTCGGTTTGGATTTTGTTTTACAATGTCTTCCACAATTTGGACCAAGCATCACTGTGTGCGTTAGCAAATCGAACAAACAACTCTTCCTTACTCTCTTTCGTTCGTCGTCGTCGTCCTACACGATGGATTGTGCAGCATCAACGTCGTTGGCTTGCGTGATGGAGGAGAAACTGGCCCGTGCGCGGCTGGTTTCTCACGCATGACATAAGCCACAGCAGCTCTTTCAACGTTCCTTTCCCTACACCTTTCAACTATCCAGCCAACAAGCACGCCGCCATCGGTGAACTCGTCTAGATTATCTGGACTATAGCTCCAAGTGCAATCATGTCGCAGCAGGCCCAGCAAACAGTAATGCCATCAAATATGCTACCACCGGGCGAGGCAGAACTCGCTCAGGCAAATTCATATTACCCGCAAGAACCGGCCGACCTCACGGGTGGTTTGCCTATTAACCTTGATTCTCTGCGCGACGGACCCCCAGGAAGTAAACCATTCTACCCTTATTCTACCCTCATTCGGTACGTTGGTTTGTGGACATTTGTCTACTGCGGCGTGGTCGCTCTTTTGAACTCAACACGATGCTAGATATGCGATCAAAGGTTCGCCCAACCAAAAGTTACTCCTGGAAGACATTTACTACGCGATTGAATCTCGCGTACGTGTTGTTCTGGCGCTCCCGAGTCTGCGTCAATTCTGACGCCATGTCATCTAGTTCCCATATTTTAGAACTGCACCTTCGGGCTGGAAGGCGAGTGAGATTTCCCAAACATGATCGATCGTTTGTACACAACCGCGTCGAGACGCGACCCGCGACCGCGATGTTGATGTTTGATTGTGTTCATATTTGTTTGAACCCTTCTGCAAAACAAAACAAAACTAACCAACGAATACCATTCAGAATTCTGTCCGACATAATCTTTCTCTCAACCCATGCTTTGAGAAAGTCCCCCGTCCACTCACCGATCGAGGCAAGGGGTCATATTGGACTGTTAATGATAATGTCGATCCACGCACGGGAGTTCACCGTGTGAGAAAGAAGAAGCCAAAGGGTGCCAAAGGACGTCAATCGGAAGAGCAAGATATTGATTATCGTCCGAACGAACCCTTTCCTGATCCCCACGCGCAATTTGTCCAGGCACCCCCGCCCCAGATGCACCCCGATGATGCTGGCCCAAGCAGACAGGCTCCTTATCCGCCTCCCTATCCACCTGCGTATGTCTCCTGACCCCGTGTGACTTGTTGACTGATGCACGTCTTGACTAGATTTGACCCCAACTTTCCTATGCTTCCACCTCCACCTCCTGGGTTGCGTTTCCCTCCGCACCCTGCTATGCCGATAGATAATTTAGAGGCGGACGAAAACGGCAACCTCTCGTGGCGCCTGACGCTGATGAAAGAACTGAGTAATCTCCAGCAGCTAGCAGTAGAGCAGGAAAAGGCAGGTGCGGACGAGGAGTGGTTCCGTATGATGTTGCTACGCATTCGCGGTGCACTCTTGGCTCCTGCATACCACGATGGGATGCACCCGCCGCCTGGGATGCCACCCCACCCAGCACCCAATCCAGAGATGCAACAGTGAATAGTATAGGGGACACGGGATTCGGTCTTGTTCGTCAGTTGGATACGTTTCTCCTTAGCTGAAGCGATGAGTGCATTCGTTTTCCATATCCTTCTAGTCACTGTCTGTACATTGTATCAGAACGGGTTTATTTCTCTGGATCGCTTACCTAAGACGGACAATCTGATTATTACAAAGGACGATGTCTGATCATGCGCTCACACTTCGATCCCATCTCTCGTTCCAATGGCACCCGCCGCAGTGTCCATCCCCGCGATATCTAAGCCAACAGACCTCGGGGTCGCTTTACCCACCGGGTCAGTGCTGGTCATCGGATCGCTGGGTACCGCGCAGAACGGAAAGTATCAAGCCCTTGTGACAAACTTGGATGCAAACGGGGGCGGAGACGCCGTCGAGAGGCAGATGCTTGATAGGTTGATTGGTGGAGGTAGTGTCATCTCCTCTCTGACCAACACGTACCTGTTAAATCACCCTCTGTTAGCTACTGCCTTGGCTGCCTCCTCCTATTCATCAATTCACGTTGTGCTCACTCCACCAGAGTATTCCTCCCTCTTATTCGATCTACAGCCATTCCTCAGCCAGCTTCTCGAAGGCCTCAGTCCCTTTGGCAAACTTTACCTGCTCAATCTTCCCGCAGATCTTCTCAGCCTTCCTCAGGAACTTACCCTTGCCGGGTTTACTGTCCTAGAAAGTGTCCTACAAGGCGAAGACTCACGAGTGATCGCTCAGAAACCCAGTACCACACTCTTTGGCACCACGCCAAAGGCTCTTTCTAATGGGGCTGTCCCTCTAAAGCGGAGAGCCGATCCAGCTCGACAGTCTTCAAAGAAGGCTCTTTGGACACTTTCGTCTCCCTCTACACCCTCTATTGATGCGGAGGCTCTTTTAACCACTGCCGACCGCGCACGTCCTATTCCAACTTGCGAGCCTGTAAACTCGGGTGCACCCCGACGCAAGAAAGCGTGCAAGAACTGCACGTGTGGACTCGCCGAGATTGAGGCTGAGGAAGCCAAGTCAGGAAAAGTCATTCTTCTGGACGTGGACGGTGCGGTGGAAGTTGGTGCTGGTGATGCAGAGAAAGAGCGACTGATCGCTGCAGCAAAGGCTGCTCCAAAGGCGACGAGCAGCTGTGGCAGCTGTTTTCTAGGAGACGCATTTAGATGTGCGAGCTGCCCCTACCTAGGTGTGTCTCACCCATCTTCAGAATGTTGGCCGCGATTGATGTGAATCCTCTTAGGACTTCCTGCTTTCAATCCTGGCGAGAAAGTTGAGCTTGACTTGGGTATGGATGATATCTAAGAGGGAACTACTGCCTTCCTTCACCTCTTTGGTCTGCTTAGGGAGAATAGATGATATCTAGTATGCAACCTTCTTTATTGAACTGAATGACTTGTACAATCGACAGTCTAGAAGTTATGACATGTTCAACAATCTCTTGACCAGTGGATGAGAGCAAACCCTCACACCTATCTCATAAGTGTGAGCCGACATTCAACATCTGTTCTTCTGCATCGAGATCCCACTCGTCCCCCCAGTCTAATATATCTTCATCGGCTGCACTCCGTGCTTGCTTAACAAATTCAAGCAGTCTGGCTGGGTCGAGTTGGTTGCCTTCGGCGGACCCATCATCATCGGAACTCAGAGACTGGTTTTCTTCCACCTCAGCATTTGTGGGGGCTACGTCATCACCACTCCCCGAATACGCTTCCAGCGTGGCCAACCCAGTCGAATGTTTGTTTGCGGTTCCCTCTTCTGAGTGAGAACTACCCTCGCTCCCATATCCACCAATCAGGTTAAAAACCGCGTTTAGACCCACCGTCTTATTTAGCTTCCTCCGCTTCACTGCCCTTGCAACGTTAACCTGATCGTCCTCCAAGACTCGGACTACCGAGCCAGATTTATCAATGACAGTGCCGCAGAAAGACGACGCATCTGGGTCAAAAATGTGAATAGTCGGGAACTCTGTGAAAGACGTTCTCTGAAGGAGCTCGCTGAGGCTTAGGGTCGGCTCTAACTTGTGGTAATACGCAGTATTGGGAGCGTAGGGGAATTCAGTATTCGCACGTATGTAGCAGTGCGGAGGAATGAAGCACTCGGGGGCTTCTGGATGAGGGGTGACTAGTGAGGGTAGCCAATCGGGAGTGTTTTCTTTTTGCTTTTGTGACTTTGAGAGTGTCAAGGACACCTGATGCTGAAGTATGGTAAGAAGTGTCGCTGACAGACTATTCCGGTGCGAGAGTATCTTGTAGGATGGTAGTTGCGAGGACGAAATGGATGCAAGGATGGTGGGAGGGTGGAATACGAGCTCGATCGTGAGCAGAGAACACTTCGACCTTGCACATGGTACAATGTCAGCCTGAGTGAGGATACCAATGAGTAAAGATCGTTACTTTTGATCGAATGTTGACTGGTTCAGATTTCTACGCTCCATGCCTGCCGGCAATAACTCAACACCGATATCCAGCGTTTCGAGGTGAGCCCTGAGCACCTCCCTTTTCGATTTCCCTGTGGTTGGTTTTCTCCCCCTCGAAGACTTTCGCGCACTTGCAGCTTTGCTTGAGCCGATATTCTCCATATACCCACCGCGAACGATCTCGCTGCCCAACTCGCTCACTTTTCTGCCGACTTCTTCGAGATAGCAGTAGTCCCGCATCATGGTACCCCAGCTGTACGCGTTCATGGGGACATACTGGGCTTTGTCTCGCTCACCGATGCACCTTGTATCTTCCTTGTGCTTGCGAGAACAGGGCAGGGAGCAGGTAGGAGTTGCACAACGGGGACATTTATAACGGGCTGGAGTGGTGCATAGTGCACAGATTTGAAGTTCGGATTGGGCGGACGACCCAGAGGATGCAAAGTTGCCAGCCATTCTGTGATATTTAGTCTAGAAAACTCAATGGATCAGTCGAAAAGAAAAAAAGGTCTGTAGGCTGTGGGTAAATCTGGAACACGTACAGCAAGAAAAAGCAAGAACAGGAGTAGGCGTTATAAAAGCTGAGTTTATTGCAGCCGGCGGGACCATGTTTTACCACTTCGCGTTCAGCTTCATCTGATGTCGGCTGTCACTCAATCTCCCGCTCATGCATACTACGAAGTAGCCCTCTTCGGCGAATTCTTTGCGCGCGACCTTAAACCTATCCTCAACCGACTAACTCTGCACACCGAGTCCGCTACTCCCATGCACACCCGCGAGATCGTGTTTGAACACATTGGTGCGCAGGGCCTTGTTCAATCTGGCTCTCAAGGCGATGAACCAGTTTTGTTGAGGGCTAGGAAGGAGCTTGGTGATGGCAAGGAGAGTGGATGGTGAGCTTAGTGCACATCCGTTATCATTTTCTTGTACAGACTGCTCTTTCAGGACTCTATATTCATTTCTAAAGCCAGAGTCTGTACGCGTACATCCCGAGGCAACCGTTCGTCCATGGGCGGTCTGCGAGGTCCTCGGAGATGCTCTTAGCTTTGCAAGCGCCCTCGGATACGTGTACGGTTGGTCCGCATCTTCGCAAGATAATGGCACTTAAAAGGATTGCGCCAGTCGTCGCTCTCAGATATACAAACACGGATATGCTTTCCGACGTGGACCGCTCATTATCCAGATGTTTCAGCAGGAACAGGTACCAACATCGACCCGACTCCTTGACTGAATCCCTTTCACTTACCATTCACGTCGAGGTTGACCCGAAGACATCGCTTCCAATCCCTGCTCACGCCGACACCTTGTGGGAAGTGGAAGTCAAAACAGCCACTCAAGTCAATACTGCTGTTCCTGTTGCTGGTCAAGTGCAAGGGAATACCGTCCGCTCGGCTATCGATGCTGTCCTTGAGGTCCAGTTCATTATGAAGGGTTTGTTGGACCTTCGAAGGCAGGACATATGACTTCCTCACCACTATAACCATGGAGCAAAAGCATCTCAGGTCCATGGCTATTCTCCCTTGGGGTGTCCTCTTCTATTTCAGGAATGTCCTACCTATGGGTCGACCCTGCATAAAAGAGAAGATTTGAAACATAAGACACGTCAGATTTGCACCAACTTCAGGGCATCACATATATTATCTTCGGTTTCTCAAAGCTTTTCTATACATCATGAGGTTTCAGAGATTCATTGGAAATCGCCATGTAGACTACGAAAACACCTCGAGACTTGGACTACAGATTCGTGGGGTCTCAAAGCTAGTGGATGGTAGTAATACGCCCTAAGGGATTGTTGTTTTCACTAGACCCCTGCTCCTTGACGCTTCTCACGGGACGTATTGTTATCAAATTACCACGTCAACGACGTCCTAACGTTTCTACGACAAAGTGTCTACAATGTCCATCGCACCGGGCCTAGATTACATCGAAAGTTGGCGGTAAGCGACACTGATGTAACCGATGAACATCCCTCATGTTAACCTGTTTCCCGTCAGCCAAGGGTATCCAAACCCCAGTATTGTGCATTGTAGCAGACATCGACGGGTACGAGCTTGCATACAAGTGTGTTGATTGACTGGAAATTTGGTAGGAGACGATCATCCCGCTGAAAAGTGTTTCGATCCACTTGATGGCCTAATCACATGTGAAACGTGAATCATTTGGGCAGATCAGGGATCTCGTAGCGCAGGTTATTGACCTAGTCTCCCCAAACCAGACTTAAAACTTCGAGATCAGAAGACAGTCGTTCGTATCGTACGAAGTTATTGACTCGTGCTTGGCACTGACCTGACGAGTTTTCAGCTAAACGCCTCCAGCGCGGGTCGTTGTGACTCGCCGCTGGCATCGTTCGTTGCACCATCGTTGCTACCTGGACCTGGACTAGTACCTCTGCCCTCTCTCTGACACTCTCCGCAGCCCCCGACATCCCTGGTATGCCTGTCCCACTCATTCGTCGCACTTGCCCGACGTTGCGGCCCATGAACGCTGCTATCCAATTTTGTGGTGTCGCCACGGCCACTCGTATTTCCCCCAAGGTCGTCCAGTTCACCCCGGCCGACCCCGCTGCAACCGTGTCGCTGTCCAGCCCGAAGTCGAGTCTGCACAATCACCGGATGCACTCGATACGCTCGAGCTTTCCCTTGGCTCACCATCGACGTCATGGTCTCCTGAATCATTCTTCAAGGATGTTCACTAGTACATCTCGACCTTCACTCTGCGTTCTAACTATTCTCGTAGTCACTGGATCCCACCACTTCACCAATTGCAGCCTCGTCCTCGCGCGTGGTAGGATTGCTCGGGTGGGCTAACAGCTGTTCAACCTGTCCTTCGGGATTATGCTGACGCGTGACATGACGCAATGGAACAAGACTGAGTCGTTCAAGTTACGAGACTATCACGAATGTGCGAACGGTTCACAGCCGGGCAATGCACTCTATTGTACAATGTCCGCGTTTTCACTGTCTAGGTCGGTGTAACGTCTGCTAGTAGCTTCAAGTCCAACCCCTTCAAGTATCCCTTCCCCTTTCCAAGCTTGTTGATGCTTTCCCGAATCTCGTCTATCCCTAGTGCATCAGTAAAACAAACGGAATTTTCTATCCCGTTCCAAGCATAATAGGACGTGTTTCCAGTGCTTGGTATGGCCTGGAAGATGAAGAGAACATTGCCGTACTGGGGGAGGCGAGTCCAGATAGGCTGAACATCTCTGAGGCCGTAGTCCGTGTTTAACATCCCTAGCGAGACTTCAGTCGCGGAACCTTCCCTCAGACCGGTTCTTGTCGTCTCGCTATGTTAGATATTATGAAGTGTAAAATGTTGAGAAATTAATAGTAAATCTGACTACGAGAAAAGTAGCTTTATCGTGATACCCTGGCACTTTGAACAGCTACAAAAAATGGTATATCAATGGCATCAGAGTGAATCTAAGCGTCATCGGATGATATCGCGGTGATCACTCATGTTCATTCCCACCGAGTTGGAAGCGAAGAGCTGGAGGGTGACGGAGTATCTCACATGTCCCTGAGCTTGTATTAAAGTGACGTCCTAACACATTCCGGACGAGGTTGAGATGAAAACGTTGCCATACTGTCAACTAATTCACTGACACCAGTTCGGTCTGATGGATACGAATTATAAGATCATATATTTCTAAAAAATGTCAATACTATGTTTCGATCAGAGCTTCCAGACTTGGTGAGATTGCAAGCCTAACTCCCCTAAAATGCCTCCCACCTCACCCTGGGAGTAATTGCGACCATATGGCCCAGCAATCGCATTCACCATCCTAGATTAGAATTGTTCAAGGACACTTCAACACCGAAGAGGAGCTATGCAACACTTACCCTTCTGGACCACAGACCAAGACAAGGATCCTCCTCTCTGGTGCCAACGGTGTGGTGGCGGATAAACCCCAAAGCCTGCGCCACCACGGTGTGCTGTGCGTCAGTCGCAATGCGTCTTGTACCACGGACTTGCCAATCCGGCCATGTTGAATGTTTAGGGAATGGTTTTCAGAGGTATCATTCGTGGACTCTGCGAAAAGATGCAGTTGGAACCTGTCCGGATATTTCTGAGAGAATGTCACAAGAGATTCTATCATGCTCGAAGGAGGAAGGTCCGCCAACGACCTGGATCCATGAAGCAATGTAAAACGAGCGTTGAAAGTGGTGTCATGCGTTCTGAAAATATTGTGTAGAAGCTGGTAGAAAGGTGTAATCCCGGTCCCACCGGAGATCTTGCAAGGGAAAAGTGGAGGTCAGTTGGTTCATAGATGAGAAGGGAGTGGAGGTGCGTGCCAGGACAACTTCATCCCAATGACCATTCTGCCACAACCTTGACCAAGTCTTTACGGGTCCACGAATCTCAATCGAGTCACCGACTTGTCTCGAGTGTAGCCACCGACCGACTTCGCCGCGTTCGTATTTTTTTACCCAGAACTTCATGTGACCATTTTCATCGATACCCTCGAGGGGTGTGTAGGGACGCTCTACTTGGATGTCGCTGTCCTTGATGAATATGGACCATATGGGAGCGAACGCGGCAGGGTCATGTGGGAGCAGTTCCGGAGGTACAGAGAGAGTCAGAAGCTTCGTATTGGATGACACGTCCACGGATTCGATGAGGGTGGTCGGTGTGAAGCGGGAGGGGCTCAGGGGGAGAGTATCTGCACGATCAGAGAGGAGGGAATAGTAGATGACGGTGGCAGCGGCAGAGACGCCGGAAAGGAGCAGTACGGGCTTGAGAATGCGAGGTCTTGTGCGCGTTGCCGTCGCGGTTGAGAGCGATGCTCTGCCCAGCCGGACGAAAAACATATCGACGGAGAGATTTAGTTAATGGCTTTGCACAACAAGAGCAAACAAGATATATAACAGCAAGTGGACATCGAGTGACATATTATGGTACACTATCAACCCAAACTATGAAACACCACCGCAGTCCTACACACAGCTATCCACACAACATATCCGCAACGCTGGCGCTGCGACACCCTCACCCATCTATCCCCACCCTCCTTTCCCCACTCAGATCTATTGCTAATACTCCTCTTCTTCTCGGCCGCGACGCTCTCGATGATTTTCAGTCGAACGCCTGGGTTGATGCTCCCTCCTATCGGACCCCTCTCGCCGGGTTGGGCATCACTTGTCTCCGGGGTGCATCCGCAAACCATGATCAACCACTCGCCCCTGATGACTCCCCGCTGCGAATGCAAGTCGATGGCGATGACGAATTACTTTCCTTTCCCACCGAAATCCGAGGCGCCGAGATGCTACGGGACGATTTCTCTGCGCCGACCGTTCCATACAAAGGTTTCGAGTCAAGAGAAAACCGTCGTTTCGTCCCTTCATTCTGTGACGACCCTACTAGCCGTGTAGAGTTTGGTTTCGATAGCGACATCGATCCGACGAGTGACACTATTGGACTAATTCCCGACGTCAATATGTACGATAAACTTCGACGACTGGACTTGCCGCATCCCGGCGTCAACCCTATGGACACTATCCGCAGTACATCACTCCACGATATTGCGATTTCTTACGGAAAACCTGCCTCGCTGACGCCAAAGGACCATCACAATGACGATATCCTTTCTACGACGGACTCGAGGGCAGAACAAAGTCCGTCTCCGCGAGTCATCCAGGACATCATGTCGATCTTGGTCCAACCTGCTCCGGAGTTTTCGTTTCTGCCATGGTCCTCCGCAAATTCACCAACCGCACAAAGTTTTTCGCCGTCGCAGCTAGCAGCATCGGGGTCTTCTATTTCCGTCAAACTCGAGCCAACCAACGTCCCTGATGGTGAACGCCGCCTTTTACCCGCTCCGTGCAACCTTGAGTATTCGAACACCACCCATTTATCCCCTGTGTTGAATGCGCATCTTGGCATCGAACTAAGCGAACTCGTATCCAGAGCAGAACGTTTTAAAACCAAGTACCCCGAACGAGACATCGATAGAGCATGGCTGTCTCACTTTGCCGGAAAACTTTCAGACCGCGGGGAGCTCTTGAACGATTTCCGGTGTTATGTCATCGGTTGCGATCAGCGGAACAAGCGTAGGGACCATATCTTGGTCCATGTTGGAGCCCACATTGGGCAAAGGCCCTTTGCTTGCTCTGTGTGGTTTGTTGACTCTAGACTGGTCGTCCTTGTATGTCAACTGAATACTCTTCCACAGTCCGCTGCGGTTCTTGCGCAAGAACGAATGCAAAAGGCACGAGGCCAGTCACAGCGGATTCAGGCCTTATAGCTGCGACATCTGCGGTCAAAGTTTTGTCAGACAAGATCTTGTGAAGAGGCATGTGAAGCGGACGCATGGGCTGAAGGATGTCGATGAGAATCAATCTGGTGTAACGAAGCAGTCTAGGAAGAAAGCGAGACTACAGTAATCTTAATCAGTTGTTGTACTCTGTGACCGTCACAGCATTACCACGCAGTCACACCCCCATTTTCTCTTACGGTCGTCGCTTCGTCCCAAGACGTATTCAACAATGTCAGACAGAGGTCGCTCCCCCTCCCCAAAGCCTCTCCACGATGCAGATGTCGACATGGAGCACGGAGACGACAAGAAAGATGCCAAAGTCGTCGTTGTGAACGGCCTCTCGCGCAATGTTGTCTACGCCCACCTTCAAACAATATTTGGGTGTTACGGCGAAATCGTCAAAATAGATCTTCCCCTCTACACAAAGTGTATGATCTACGTATTATTCCTATGCATTCCTGTCTCACAGTGTTTTTGTTTAGCTGGTCAAAATCGAGGCAAGGCTTCACTGGAGTATGCGGAGCCCTCGTCGGCACAAAAAGCGGTATCCCACATGAACGGCGGTCAACTGGACGGTCTCGTTTTGAAAGTGGACCTCTCTGACGTTCCCATCCGCACTCGTTCCCGCTCACGTCCACGTCCCGTGCGCAACGGGCGGGACCGCAGGTCTTTCACGCGTTCCCGCTCTCGTTCGCGTACGCGTTCTCCACCGCCACGCAGGCGAGGATACGAGCCTCCGCGCTATGTGGATACCTTCCGGCGGCCAAGAGGTTATGGCCGCCGTGGACCTCCTCCAAGAG